>JAQGAH010000615.1:0-30350 GCA_034696885.1 Lepidocyrtus paradoxus | reverse complement strand
CTGTGCCGAGCTATGAATTTTTGAAATTTTGGCAAAAAATCGGTTTTTCGCCAATAACTCGAACGGGTAGGGGGGTACCCGCTCTTTTTATTGCAGATTCGTGATCAGCGCCCAAAAATACCCCTCTATACAAAGTATGAGCCAAATCGTATGTAGAAAATTTTTTGGTCATACGATTATAGAATTATGGATTAACAATTGCATATATCAAAGTTTGTGTAGTTACTGCAAAAAAATCCAGTATAAGTAGGTAATAAGCTAGCTGGGTTACGTAATGTCGTATAAGTACTCCTACAAATATTATTTGTAGGCTATGGCTAAGATTCGGAATATGAATGGATAGTTAAAAACCTTTTTTTGCTCCTTTTCATCTTTTCCCATCTCCTTTCCCAGTTTTCTGCATACTTTCTCCCAATCTTACTTTCTCGGTAGCTGGAAAAGGGTAGAAAAATGGGGAAAATGTTGAAACTTGGTTCAGGACTGAGAGTGAACTGACTTCTTCCGCATACAATTTTTAGCTTCTGCGGTTTCATCTGTAAGGCGTGCAGATGATAAGTTTCCTTGAAACTCCTTAAACTATAATGGGAACCCTGGCTGATATATCCCAAGAACCTAAAATGAACTATGGACCGAGGGATTCAATCTAAAGACAATCCTTCAGATTTATTAGCAGAATTGCAAAACAAAGTTACTTTTACGGGTAAAACTTGCATATGAGGGAGTACGGCAACTTTGAAGTTTTCTGTGGAACCGGTTAGTTGATGTTTAACCTTGTGGCAGTTTATTATGAGTTATTTTATGATAATGTGAGTGCAATTTATAAAGTAAGGAGTGACTCTCGCAATAAGTGAACAAGGATGGGCAAAATGCATTTTTGTATAGTTTTCCGGTGTAAAATTTTCCCGGAACCACTTTATAATTAGTATTTTATAAGATGCAAGCATTTTCAGAATGCAATTAAAGTACAAAATAATAATTTAATGTAGTAAACAATTGGTAGGAATAGATACTGAGAATAAATTAAGTTAATTAATGTTTACAAATGCAAATTCTGCTTTTGCGAGATACTAATGTTTGAAAGGATATTTTAACTAACTTTAGGACAATTTGATACCTTTTTATAATGTATCCGAACATATTATAGACAAAAGGATAAGTGAAGTCCTAATTTAAATGTTAAGAAGTTGTGGTCGTCATTTTGAATGTATTTTGTTATGATTATTTTCTATCTTACTTACCTTAAAAATTCCCTATTGGTTAGTGATAAAAAAACTTTCTCAGTTACTGATAACTAAATATAGTAAACCGTTTTATTTTATGCATTCAACATTCTAGTTTAGATGGACGATGTACATCGAGAAAAATGTCTTGTTCTAAAATATGCATTTCGTATTCTGAAATCGAAATATTAGAAAAATTATTTGTATTTTGCTTTCGCATTGAACAAGATATTTTGCCCAGCCATGTTGAAAGTACCATTCCACATGTCCATCCCAAATATAAAAATAACTTCTTGTTGAATCCGAGTTTATCTCTAGAAATAACATTCGGTTGATTTAAACAGGGAGATGACATGACATATATGATAAATACTTCCAACATTTCAACTTTTCTCTGACCCGATTCTCCCTTCCAGAGTGGAAAAGTGGAGTTGTTATGTTAACATAGAATTTCTCTTCCATAAAATGAATCTGTACACTTGGTATAAATATGTTTGAGTGGGAGAATGAGATTGACATGTGGTTTTGATGTGGGAGGGTGAAACGGAGAAGCCGTTCAGAGTTGTGATATTTCTTAGCAGTTAAACCGTAGGAAAGGAACACAAAAGCGCTTTTTTATAGCCAAGGAATATCCAATATCCATATGATATCAATATGACTTGTTATTGCTCCTGATGAAACCTAACCGCTGAGATATTTCAATATTTACACAACTATCAAAAATACCGGCGACTAACTTCTGTTGTTAGAGGATAATTCTAGGAATGACAGTTGGGGGCAGCTTTGTCACTGGAACTGTGTTGATTTTGACTTTTCAATCGTATTTTGAATCAGCACGGTATAGGCTATATTCCGTTATTGCAAAAGCAGCTCACTGTCATACTTTCATTGGTCAATAATGTCAGAGTTAGCATTTCCACTACGGAACAAACATAAAAGTTCCAGTAGGATGCCCACATGCCCACATGCCCACGTTAGTAAATTAATTTACCACATTTTTAACATTCCCCATCGCACACATTTATCGCGGTGTGAGCATCTGAAATGGTTCATTTCTCTGTTTATTGTCGCGTGATCCTGTGTAAAAGCAGCAATCACACCCAGCCAACTCCTTTTTATGTCCATTTATATTCTGCAGTCAGGTTGAGGACTGACCCTACTATACTTATACTATGGCAAGAGATTTCAAAAATGCAATTTATAACATTTATTACTCCCTATGAATCATTCATACTGCATGAGCATATCATCAGGAGGAGCCATAAACTGCACTTTGTAACATGACGATAAAAAGCCAAAAGTGCATTTACGATGGATATCTTACAGAGTAAAGGTTTTCCATTGATGATTAATATTATCCCTGGTCTTAAGTTAATGGAAGGTTGTTTTACGCTCAAGCTCGGGAACATTTTATGACGTTAATATCGCTGACGTTGTTGCCGGAAACACCACCACTTTATGGAATGCCTGGCTTCAATGCGGTCATTTGATTGCATCCGATACATAAAAGTTTTATAGACGTCCGCATTGGGTATTCCGTTTGACGTAGCGTTATTTAATGGGCTTATATTGCTTCAGCAGCTATTTGAATATATGCAGTTTTTAATAGTCATAGAAAATGAAAAATTCAAATTACTCCAGCAACTACAAAAACCTCTGGAAAGTTTGAAATATCCAGGCAATTAGTTTCAAATTAGGAAAATTTATCAACCCTTAATTTTGCTCGGGGGAATGGGAAAACGAATGTGATCATTTAGAATATATTTTATAACTGCTATCCATTGTAAAGTCCCGGCCCCGCGTCTACAGTAAAATAGACTAGGAGCAAAAAGCAATTAATTATGGTAACATTCTTGACTTTATGAACATTCCTATCAAATCAAAGGGGTAAAAATCAAGGAGAAATGAGAAATGAAATAATATAGTGGGTTAGGTTAAAAATTGATGTAACGTAACACACGGTTTAATTGAACCTTTGGCATTTAATTTGTTGTGTCATGTAGCATTGCGTCTGTGTTACATTTTTTGAATGACTCAATGAGTCAGAGTATTACTTTGGATTATCATTGTTCTTCATATTCCAGTCTTCTACATTTTTTGAATAACCGCGAATAACTATGACGTGACGTATGGGTTGCAAGATTCAACTGTAAAAGGACAAGAAAGTTTGAAAAACTTGAAAGGAAAGCACAACATCCCTTCGTCCCAATCCGGTCCCTTTCTAGTTTTTGTACTAACGTGTGGTGAGGTATCATAAAAGCACCATCTGGCTCCCATAATCCCATATGCGCCCAAGGAATATTGGGTAACTCAGCACGCCAATAATAGCATTTTTTGCATTCATGTCATCGCAGTAGTTGCATGCGAGCTGTGCAAAAGTTTGATAGTCAGAGGACAACCCTTTAGCTTTCTTCCAGGTGTGGTGTGGGAGTAGGCATGTTACATCTGAGAGCAACAAGCAGGATTAATCGCAACACGACCATATTTTGTGGTAACTGCTTTTGAAAGCTGCTTAAACATACATTGATATTGTCGCTACTTGGAATTGAGCTTATTAAACTGGAAGCAACTTCATCAAAAGAAATTAGCCATTTCAAATATTACAATATGAAGTACATAATAATGTGCAATGTTCATTTTCGCCTGGGGAACGTAGCTGTGTTTTATTTATTAAAACGAGCCATATTGAATCCTGTCAACAGAATCTATTATGCAAGGAGACCGCGGTTTGATCCGGAATTTCACTTAAAGAAAGTCCTCCAGACCTTGCAGCATGCCATTTGCCATTCTGACTATTTTAGAGTTAATCTTAGCCAAACCAACCGGTGCCGTGAAGCAGCTTAACTTTTGAAAGTACGGGGATCAACTAGTATTGTAGCTTCTCTAATGATGAAAGCGACACGTATCCGCAACGGAATGAAGAAAAGTCAAATAGGGTAGGATTTTTTTCCCTGAAAAAGTATAGAGATGATATCAGATATTGGCTGGGTTGCTCCCAAGTTACTTTTTTGCATTAGTGTCGTCACGCTGTCGGTTTCGCCAGAAAGCACTTTTCCAGTTTTGTTTTCGACAAACAAGCCACTGCAGGGGCAAGCCAAACAACTGCAACCTCCCACCTTCCCCTTCTATTGTTATACTCAAATCCATCTATTCAAACAATACATACATAGATTTGACTATGCCTAACACATCCACACAAATTCCCGGATATATTTAGAATTTCACTAAGCTATAAGCCAACCCTTTAATGGAGAAAGTTGGTAAAAAAGAAGAAAGCGCAGCTTAACAACAATATGTAAAGTCTTATATAAAGCCAGCAAGCCAAACACCACCACCTGTATGTGAGAGCCACCTCCACTCAGTCACTCCCAATGTCATGTGAATGTAACAAACGCACTGTGAAATCAAAGAACAAGTATTCCTTTCACACAGATGTTACGCGGAGAGCACCACCAAATTAGATACTTTCCCTTTTGCATCACCCACACAATCAACCTGTGGAGAATTCAAGTCATCTTTCATGTTTTTGCATGAGAATCTCTGTAGCTTCTGGTGCGCTCTAAGGTGATCGCACAAATACAAGCTTTGATGAGGTGGCTTACTTTTGATTCGGTGTTGTGGTGGAATTTGTTACAAGTCCATATTATGTAATAAGCTTCGAAGAGTGATATATAGGAAGCCTAGTTTTTATGACGAAGGTGGATCGGGAGCAACAGAGAACTATCAAGCCTGATCGTTGTTTTCTCTGCCTGTCAGACTTGCCTTGTCAGCAACCTGAACCGACTCACGGTTGGTTAAACCTATTCTTGTTATCATCATCATCGTCATCGCCCGCACTCAAGTATCTTGTACCTAGCTTTGGAGGCCATTACATTGAAAAGGGAATAACACGATGATGTGAATTTTGGAACTGGGAAAAAGGGCTAAGGTTTTTATGAACCTACCACTTTCACTCCACTATTGGAAAACTAGCTGTGGCAAAGTGTGGTGTGCCCTGACCATAAATAATTTAGCGAGTTACGAACCATATCAGCCTTTTATTCCTGAATGGACGAATTTTGTTTAATATTTGCATAGCGTGTTTGTAAACCTCATTTTAAGGATTTTCTTTTAAGGAAAAAGAGTACTCTATGGGAAGGTACACTCCATGATTTGATTTATCCTTGGGGAGACTCATTTTTCAGATGCGAAAGGGGTATCTTTGGAAAAATCAAAATGGCCGTTCAACCAATTTAGAATCGCAATTACTGACTAGGAAAAATGCGGTTGCAAATCTTCAAGACAGGGTTTTTGACTATTGCGAAACCGAAACAGGAAAACAATCTTCATGGAATGTTGAGGAAACGTTCCATTTCTCAAACATGGGGAGGGATTGTAGCTGGAAAGGGAAATGTATTAATATTACGAAAAAAAACATGTCCTCATTTTGAAGATGCAATTTGGGTAACTTTTTTTTGTAGATTACATCAATTTGTCGAATTTTGCAAAGTCAGAAACAGACGATTTGAAAGGAATAAGATCGGAAATTAGATGACTCCGGTGTTTCGAAATCATTTTGCATGTATGTATGTGTCAGTTTTGACGGGAATCCGGGAGCGCCATATTATTATTACTTTTACATTACTTCGAATTCCTAGATCTGTGAACCAAATACAATTTCCGTTTGAGCTGTGCTCCGCATAGTTTGCATACGCAGTTCTGGAGAAATGTGCCTTTATCAATATCAATTCCTTTGTTTGGGAATAGCTCAACTTTAGGCTCAAACGGTTTAGAGGAAATTTTAAAAATTTATGTATCCATATAGGGTAGTTTGAGCGGTAGGCTTTGTTGTTTGTTTCGAAAATGCGCAATTTCTCTAATATCGATCCGATCCGATTTTTATCACGGGAAACGGTATATGTTGCCTTCGAGATGTGTATGATCCCATTCAAAGGTTTCCAGTACTTTACCTTACTGTCAGCCATAAAATCAGCCTTTCCAAAATGAGCAAGAACAAAGGGAAGAGAGGAAAGTTTGGGTGATTGTAAAGGATCAAATGAGACATTTTCTAGACATGTGAAATTGACTTCCCGATGTGGTGGCAATGGGACCGCTTGGCAATCAACTTTATCATGAAATATTGAAGACTACATATACAGGAAATATAGCAAGGCTGGATCGGGAGCCTGCAAATTTTTTCCCCATACATCTTTCCGGGAAACTCCAATATAAAGTTACCTAAATGACAAATAGCTCTACAGACTAGTGGGCATCCATAAATGTATACTGAAGTAGCCAGCTTCCCTCCCAAATCCTTTGAGACACATGACAATAGTCAAGTTTAAAAAACGGGAGAATAGAAGATTGAGAAAGACATTAGGTGGGTTTGGACCAGTAATGCGAAAAAAATATATGTATCTCCTACCTACAGACAAATTCCGAGTTCTTTTCTTGATTCCTCTTAGCCCTTTATAAGAGGGAAAGGTAAGTCGGCGAGATGGATTCCCTTCGCAAACATAAAAGGGAAGGAGTTGAATTTTTACAGGGAAAAAAGTTTGCACAAGGAAATAACGCTACTCAGATATTACCTGGAATTTCGGAAATAGATATGGAACGGGAAACTAAAAGTCTGGAATCAGTAGCTAGCATTTCACAAAAACTAAACTTTGCTTTTATTCAAAACAGATACATAATACCAGCAGTACCCAACAATCCATCCCCTCATTCACATACCACTGCTCATGCTGCACTCCCGTTCAAAAGGGAGTAGAAAATTTGAAAATAAAAACTGTCAAATTTCTTTTTTGTGCTTTTTTCCACGGAAGCCCGTTCCTCACGCGATATCCTCTACTTACACATTGTCAGAAAGCTCTGCAAGAAGTATATCGGCTTCATCCGCCACCAGATTTCCTTTCTCTCGTGAAATATAAGCTCTTAAAGCTGGAGATCTGTGGAGAAAACAAACTCTCTTCCCTACTCAATCAGTTTGGCAAGTTGGGTAAGTGGAGAAAGGAGGGAGAGATAGGATAAGAATGAAAGGCGGGAAGAGGAGGGAAGAATGGAGTCAGATATGGAGGGAGAGCTCATAGCCTAAGAGGAGTGCTTGCCTCCAAACACCTTCTCTCTCTAGGCAATATCACAGGCATAATGGGAAGCAGTAAGGAGAAAGGCAACATTTCATATAACTTTTCTACTTTGCTTCCTTTTCCTTCCATCGCGATCTCTCCCACTTCATGCAATTGTGGAGCAAACACTCGCAATATGCAAGCAACTTTCTCCGTCTCACGCTAGAATGGCGATGAATGTTAACGGTCAAGATTGGATGTGTCTGAGTGAGAGCATCTGTGTGCTTCCAGGGATTACTGCATTGTTTTAATCGAGAGCATGTAGCCTTTGAATTAAGTTTTAATAATGAGACAGGTGCTTTCAAAGTATCTTCATTAATACTTTGATCTTAATATCGTAGCCGTGATGATAAATGACAGGTCGAAGGAGAGAAGGAGAACTCGTTTTCTTCACACGGAGCCCTAATATTTATGCATACCATATCTCTTTCCCCAGCTTAGGTGAGTATCCTGAGTCTATATATACTTCTTGTTCACTTGTTTTCAGAAGGGGCCTGAGTGAGCTCAATCCATACAAGAATAAATTGATGAAATATGGATGGATCCGATCCGATATGGCCATACACTTTATTATTAAGTTTGCTCAATGTACTTGTGCGGCCACAATCCCCGTTCGAGCGCAACACGTTTATCGAATTTGATATGACCTTTATTGTGACAGGTTTAATATTTTTTAGCACGAGCTGTTTGCTCCTACGTATGATTGAAGATGAGGAACACCTTCATGCTCTCCATCCTCCTTATCATCATCCGAGCTCTCTTCCATGTCTCTATTCATTCATCCGTCCAACCGTGCGCATAGAATAATAAGGTGTTGTACGTGGCGGGGAAACTCGAGAATTGAACGGAATCCCCTACACTTTGCTTGGAAGGGACATTGACGACGGCACCATGCTATCATACATACATGCATGCCTTATTTCTTTCTCGTTAAGATGGGATATTCATCTGGGATGTTTACATTCTGCACACAAAGCACTTGGAGAAGGCACAACTGCTTCTGGAGCTGCCAACTCACGCGGTTTGATCGTGCTCTGTCGACTCATCGACCTTTGTTGGCCAAGATGAGAGCGAACCTTTGCTATTGCATATTGGAATACCTAACTTCACTTTCAACATACATTCACCCCAGTTTCAATCAACATAGAAAATCTTTGAAATGCAGGTAAATCCTCTTTCCTCTTTTTATTTAAAATCTGCAATAAAATTGCATTCGCCAAATTATGTATTTATGCAGGAAAAACAAATTCACTTCAAGGTCATCTCATGATAATTCTTATTTGTAGACTAACCTATTTGTTTTCTCAGTGAATTAATTTGGTAAGTAACAAAATCGATTAGGAAAATCAAAGTATGGGCTGACTATCGGTATGCTGGTTTGGAACACCCCCTGAACTTTTATCCAGTTGACGCAAACTCACATCACGTCAGAATATTATTAATGTTGATAAGTGCTGGAATTATTGACGGCTGGTGTGCACATATACTTGGGCATATTCAAGAAGCACTCTTCGCAAAAGGGAAAACTATCCTGCACACTTGTAAGTGTCCTAAATATTTTTTAGTGCATTTACGTGTAACATCATCTTCCATTTTGGCATGCTATGTGAAATTAACGGGATGGATGAGGGGGAGCCATCACCATCAGTGTAAAGCATTGATAGCACCATGACGTATTGGGAAACTGACTTGAGAATGAAGACAAACATGATTGATGACCACATGGGACCACACTATAGTCATTTATGATTTCCCCTTTGTCTCCTTCCCTCCCATTTTCTGTTGTAGCCTGCTAAACGAGGAGTGAGTATATTTACCGGTTCATCTAACCCAGACCATCCCTTTAATATTTTTCTACTGATTCTTTCAGCCTTCCATTGAGAGAGTGTGGCCTTCCCTCTGTTCTCTTTTTTATCCACTTCAGAGAGGCGCTTTAAATGATTGTGTTTATTGTTATCATCTATCTCAATTGTAGCCCAAGTAAATGACTAACAAAGTATCGAAAGACACGCCATCAACTCCGAGCTGGCGAATATTGTGATAGTCATTGAGTAGGGGATCAAGTCGCTTTTCTTGTAGCAGTTATTATGGTTGGAAATGGAAAAACAACATTTTGAGCTCGTCCCCCCTTTCTCCGAAAAAGTTTCTTGCAGTCTATCCCTTTGTTGTCATTGTTGCATTGTTGTCTCTTCCTTGGAAGGGAAAATACTTTTATAGACCAAGTCAAACCAAAGCCTACAGCAGTGTGTGGTCTGACAATAGGAAACGCAGTTTGTTTTGTGGGCCCAAGTACATCCGCTCAAGCTTCCCTTTTCCTGGCCCATTTGCAGTCATTCAATCAATGAAAGATGGCAAATATTATGCTGGTGCGTCCAAGCTCCAAGCTATTTGCCATTGAGGATGGGAAAACAGGTGCAGGAGTCACTCAATCTCTGTGCACTCTTCGACAATTGTGCCTCTGGATCTCCAAGTATTATCCATTCCCTTCATTAACATTCCAAACGGGTAAATATGGGCAACGATCAGCTTTGCTTGCTTTTGGAATCTTAACTGATGGAGTTTGCTAGTAAATCACCTTACAATGATCAAGTATGGAATTTTAATATGCAAGCAAGAGTGAATAGACGTGCTTTTTTTCACACAATAAATTAAAATCTCTCGAGCTTCTTAGCGCCTAACGTCATGGACGAGGAAAGCTTTGAAAATGGAAGCTTTTCAGAATTTATACTCTTTTAATGACATAACAGTCTTTTTAAGATCAATTTATTTCCTTTTAATAGCATGTCAAATAGTTAGCAAACTACCTCAAGGCCATTATCAACCTTAACTACCATCTTCATAATCACTAATCATAATACAAAAAGACACTATAAGTGGAGCGAACAGGGCATAAAACTCTTGTCATGAGTCTATTTATGGAAGTTTATGCCTACTGTCTGCCCTCATTTGACGCCATTGTCGCCATGAAATACAAGTAGGTCGGTTGTTTTCTTGGGGAATTCCAACTAGCTATGGTGCGACAGCGATGATGATCATGACTGGAGCAACATATGCGCTTCCATAAAAAAAAACTTTTATAATTGAATGACTAACAGCCTCCCCTACATGGCTAACAGTCTATTCATTAATCAACCTTTGAGGAGAAAGTATGAGAGGGTGGGCGGACTTTGATCGATAACAGCATAATACACTCTTCTCCTAACCGGCCCTAATTACAGTTTACCAATTGACCTGGATCCTAATTAAAGTAGTTGGGGAAGGATGAAAACCATCTTCACCAAGTCTTTATTGTCTTTTAACGACCATGTTGCAACCATCAAAACTTCGTATTCGTTTTTTTTTCTCACGTCCTTTTCTATTTTCACCCCTATTATGATCCTATTACAATCTGCAGCCAAATGCTGCATCAATAAAATGCCTACTTCAGCAGACTTTCAGCAATATTAATAACATCCATTACATGTCTTCAGTTTAAACACTTTGGATATTGCGTGGCTTTTGTGGTAGCTGCTCCGTCTTTCCCACAATAACAAAAATAAATTCAGAAAGGGCCGGTGGAAGCGAAATAGTTTTATAACGATGGAAATCTTGCTTCCTTCCTTCCTTACTCTACTTTCTACTTTCTTTTGCTTGTCGTGTCCGTTCAAGTTTTAAATGTTTTCCCAAGAAATTTCTCCTGTGGCATTGTTCCCAGGGTATGTTTTGCTCTGAAACCAGTTGCTGGGCTGGAAAAAAAAGGTTTGAAATCGGAATGCTAAAATAAAATATCATATTATTTCCATTCAGGTTATGATGCTCCTCACTTTATTCTCTTTGAGAGGGCACGACTATGCGCATATCATATCACGTAGGCTGTCATAACACGGGGAAAACTATTTCTCCCTGGGTCTCAATAAATCTGAAAACTTTTTCAGCTGGTTTCACTTGGAATTGTTTCAAAAGTCTACGGGATTGAAGTGAATCTTCACATATGATACTTCCCGATAAACAAATTTCGCTAATACAACCAAGTATAACTTCCTGTAAAGTAGCATAATATTGCTTTAGTTTACATGAATGATTGAAACTCTATATTCAATTACGTTCACTACTTTGATTTAATAGGGATTTATGAGGATAAATCTCAACTTTGGAAGAGATCATTGAGCTGTGTGCCAAATTCGGTATGTTAGTATCTAGAGTTTACGATGGGTTGAAAGTACCATACGGATATTGGATGGATTCATCATGATGTAAAATCTTAATTAGGAAGTGAGTTCTCTAAACTCTCCTTTTTATAAATTTGATTGATTTAGTGAGATGCATTGGGATGTGAAAATGTGAAAGTGGGTTAATGACTTATGAAAGAAACGCGGAAGGGGGAATTTAAATCTTCTAATTTCCACTAACTTCATCATCAAAGCTCCTTTGAATGGCACAAATTGCATGAATAAATCGATGAAGAAGAGCAAAATATAGAAATATATCATGCTCAAGAACAGGTGGAACCAACTAAATATGTCACTTCAAGTGTGATCCTAGGGGCGTCGTGAGACATACAGAAATACTAAAGATTCATACGAAGGCATTTACAGGTTCAAAATAGCACCAACGGGAAAGGTTCAACTGCCACGAGCACCTGGTAAGCCAAATGTCAAACAGACGTGTTAGATATTGATGACTGAATCAAGAAATGAGGTTTTAGGACTTTCTCCGGCATACAGAAATGTGAAAAATGATTTATGTTGCAATAAAGATAGCCCTGTCTGAACTACACATACAGCCTAGTCTGTAAAATATGAGAATTCCCAACAAAGAAAATTACGATTCTCATATATCCTCGTACTAAGCCAGCCATTTTAGTTTCAAAAGTTTTGTACTTCCTCATCCACTCCTCTTATACAAGGCCCCTTGTTTATGATTCCACTTCACGCCTTAAATTGCGAAATTTTAAGCAAAGTAAGCAGCTTTACTAAACTTACCTGGCGTTGTACGTCACGGCAGAAGAAAGTCCAGATGTAATTTCGTTGATGGGAAAATCCAGCCGGGAAAAGAGGGAAAAACCATTGCACAGAGGCAGGACCGATTTGAAGCTAATTTCCCCAGTAGGCTCAGGCTTTAAGTTAGCTAAAGTATGATGGTGGAACTCGTGGTCTTTTGTAGTCTTTATCATTGAAAGAATCCATTAAATAGAGAATCTACAAGCTACACTCTTGACTCAAACCGCTTCAAATGTTGGAATTTTAACCAAATGATAATACGCGCGGAAGTGCACTCCAATTTGTTTTGTGCAAAAATATACTCGGTTGTAACAATCTATGTAATAACAACAGCGTTAAAAAATGACAAGAACGGCAACATTAATGCAAAATATGGCACCGAGAGACGTAAATTAGAAAACGCGATGGGGAAGCATTCCAGATAAACGGGACTTTAAAACGTTAAATTTTTAATGTTGAGACAACAGGATCCGAATCGAACATATGAATACCTCAACTGAGAATACAAAACTTCATAACAGAAAGCACACTGGAGTGGAATGCTGTTGGCATGTAGTGTAATTTCCAAACTTATTGCTCGAGAAAAACCAACACAATCAGAAACTGTATGAATTACAAAAACGGATGAAAACGCGATAGGGGGCTAGTATGAATTTTGTATGCGCTTTTCCATTACGAAAGTGGTTTTTTTCGACGTTCAAAATTTCGGCGAGCAAAAAATGAATATTTATAGTTGCTTTCCTTGACATATCAAAGTACTATCATTTTACACATCAGAACTACCAAGTTGAACATGTTGAGCAAAATAATTAACTAAAATAACCACGGTAATCCTTCAGTTACAACAAAATGGACTGCGCAATTTGTAGACATGAAAAAATAAAACGTACTGACAACTCTAAAAGTCCTGATTTATCATTGTCAGCAAACAAGTCGAAAATGTGTGTGTCGGAATATCGCCTCCGATCCCAGCCTCATCTTTGTTTTCTTCTGTCCACCATATTTTTTCTTGAATTTTCCTAACCATTTGCTTTCACTTTGAAAGCGAAAGCAGTGATGTTCATAGACTCCCATGCAAATTATAGCAGGAATGAAAGAAATGCGTATCTCTTAGAAGTGAAATGGTAGGCATCCTCCCATCTTACATCCCATCTCGAGCCTGCCACTGTGTCTAATGGAGTAAAAAATGAGACCAGAGGAAAAAAGGAAGACAAGCATGAAGAAAGCAAAAAAAATAATAATAGCGGGATAGGGAAGAGAATGAAGAAAGTGGGAGAAGAATAGTTATATGGTTGGGCTGGAGTTAGAGCAGCTTTTTTTTATCAATAAGAATGCCTCCACACCAACTTCCATTCACGGGGTGCATTGTGTAAATCACTGCACATTACATAGGAGAAAGGGTGATGGGATGACTAAGATGGAAAGCGGAGAAAGCTTATGGTCTGGAAATCAAGATATTCGGCGTGCATTCAGCTACTATTTATTTTCTTCCCCTTGACATGAAAACATTCGGAGCAATCACTGAAATTACTGAATAGAAAGGCTGAGATTGACAAAAAGAAGAGTGAAACGGAATTAGACTGTACGCGTACCACATAAAAAATCATCAGGGTTCATCCGTTTCTCTACGGCTAAAACGGGCATTGATATTGTTGCACAAGCCTCTTGGGCAGGAAGTCTTTCAGCAACATGATCACTTTTCAGACTAGGCATTCTATTAATAATTTCCAACCCATGTGGTTGGTTAATATTTCTCCTTCTACAGATGCATAAAAAATACTCATAATATATGCCAGAACATACAAATATTTAATACAAAAGGTTTTGGTATCATTTCCATATACCCATTTTTGACGGTATATCACTATAGCTGCAATCTAAAATAATCATTTTGAAAGATTCCCTCCAATTTCGAACAAATACAAAACATTTTCTCGACCATCACATCAACAATAATGATAATGTAGGTTTATTTTTCTTTTCTGGAATGAGCTCTTCAACAATAATGATGAGAAGGATAAGAACTGAATGATTTTCTTTTTCAAATAAAGGGAAAGCTGCTCTGATTATTTTCACTGATTCATGATTACTGATCACTTGAGAGACTTTCAAAAAATAGTTGTCGATAGGCAGCTCTTACATTACATAATATAAGATATATCCACATATTTCAGTTTTACATACGTCACTCCTGCAACTGGGTGGATAAAATGGCCATGAACCGTAGGTGAGACAGAGGATAGTGGACTGAGCGGGTATCTCAGCAGAACCCAAGTGTTGCACCGTTGGACTGGGCGTCTTGGGAAAGCCTCTGATTTTTGTCTACTTATGGGCATGGATTGCATTAAAATATAAAAATGCGAAACTTATTGTACTTAATATAGATTAGCGGATTTGCCCAGTGGAATGAATATTTGATTCCACGCTCGTGTAATAGGTATTACTAACGTTAGTTATTACTCAGTATTGTCGAAATAAACTACAAATTATTAATAGGAAGGAAATGAATGTCCAAGGGAAATCCTTGACAAAGTCTTACTACAAAGATATCT
This sequence comes from Lepidocyrtus paradoxus, assembly GCA_034696885.1. Lineage (NCBI taxonomy): Eukaryota > Metazoa > Arthropoda > Collembola > Entomobryomorpha > Entomobryidae > Lepidocyrtus > Lepidocyrtus paradoxus. Next base: position 15,495 of record JAQGAH010000615.1, on the reverse strand, counting down.
GTTGAGTGGGAATAATGTAAAAGGTCATGATGAAATAAGAAATAATAAAGTTTTAATGGAAACCGAACGAGAACTGAAGGACTGCAAAGTTACGAGTCTTTTAATTCTTCAGCATCTTCAAAAGAGATAAACTGTAATGAGATTAGGCTATACGAAAACATTTGGCCAGCAAATGACGTTATTGTATCAACAACTGGATAGGAAAGAGTATCCCCTCGCGAAGGCCCCAAAATTTAAAGTCAGAGACTTTATCAAGGCTTGACTTGATTGGGAGGGCAAGATTGCGAGGTTGATTAGAGAAAATTAAAGATTTCTCCATTCATTACGCTAAGCCGGAATGACCACATTAATGGGACCACCCGAAAGGTAAACGTTATTAGTGTGCTTCTGGAGTCTAAAGCTAAGTTTCATGTTTGCAGTGATGTGATCTGAGAGAAGAAGCCAGTGTCTTTTTTCCAGATGCTTCCCATTTTTCAAAGAGCGCATATACCTATTGGGCGCATTTCAGCACGGGATACCGGGGAGACCGCAAAGTCTAAACTCGTTATTTTGGAAGGGTCTCTTTTCCCTCAGCGTAGTTGTAAGTTGTAGCATCCGCTCATTACACAAGGGCTGCCAAAAGATTTTTTCCAGAAGCATGCAGAGTTTTGTTTTTTCACTGATCCTGGAAACGGATGGAAGAGCGGAAATAAATGTTTATCGGTAAACAAGGAGTCAGAGTATGGATGCAGGTTCTGTCATGGATTTATCTATTCTTCAAGTAGAAGAGTTGGCTAGCAAAGGCCTGGCTGACTTGTCTTGAGCATACTTGTCTTTTTTTTTCAGGAACACGACATAGTGGCTGCCACAATTACCCGAACATCCCGTGCCCAGCCTAAGAAGTTGTTGGGGCTGGATAATAGGATGAAGACTTGCTCACTCATTATGGATAACATGATATCCATTGCAGCAAACCGTTTCCCTAATAGTGCACAAGCATTTTCGAGACGTGCATGTAAGCACAATTCCATGAAACACTAGGAAAACTGCTCAACCTTAGAGCATTCAATTTACGAGGTGGGGGCTCAGGCAAGGCGACTGGAAGATGGAAGCAGGGAAATTGTGGAAGTAGCTCATTACGTGAAGCCTAAATGAAAGCTCTGTTCCTTCCCTTCCATTGGAGATTGGTTGCCGGGGCAATCTGAGCTTCTCGAAAAAATTGTCTAGGAAAACTTGGTCTATATATGATCTAGATCCAGCTAATGTGCGTCTATACCTACGTACATAGTCTTAAGGAAAAAATGGGGCAAGTTATCCCAGCTGCCTAAGCATACCAAGCGCGTCCAACAAAGGAAATAGTTCATAATGAACTACGGAATCTTATCTGAAGGGAAGTAAAGTGGATGTACTGCTAATCGTAATTTACTTTTTCCCCTGATGCTCTAGACAGTCGCAGCCATTTTTACAACTTCATTTCTTTTCTCCCCTGCTCTCTCCTCCTCAGCGAAACTAAAGTTATAGCAAGTCGACAGAGATGAAGTATGAAGTTGAAATATTCCAATTTGTCATCATGGAGCTGGAACACCGCATGGCTCATACTGTCAAGGCCCAAATCGGGAAGTTGTAAATCACCGTGGATAAAATGATATCACTCAACAGCATCATCGTCACCGTCATCAGATAAAGTCAGTAAAAGTCAACTTGTAGTCCAAAGTGCCTAGAAATGTGTGTGCCTGTGGTGCTCACACACACTAAGGGGAAAAACAAATGGGAGATGACAAGATAGTCTCCGTTTATAATAAACCTCGAGAGGGAGTAAAGACGAACTGAGTATATGGCTTTAATTACATTAGATATCATTTCCCTGGAGATGAATTACAGGATGACTGGACGACACATGGTGAACGGAAGTTATAGTCATTTCCCCATATGGTATATACACAATGCCATACATCCTCCTAACTTTGTTAGGAACAAGCAATGACAAGCATCAACAATGCAGTCAAGACAATGCCGAACATTTCAAAAAGTGTACATGTATCCAGCCAAATACACACATCATTTAATTAGAAGATGGAGAAAGGATGCATCCAGTGAAAGCACTTCCACCTCTCCGTGTGTGGCGTCTCAAGCTGCTCGAACCCCCGACATAATGTGTATAATGTGCCCAATGAGCAATGAGGTCATAATAATTAACATGTGTATTGATAATACGCGCAGCACTTTGGTTCCTTTCGATATTCCGATGACTCGTAATATGATGTAATTAAATCGACATCTCAACTCTCAACTACAGCATTTCTAGAGTTATCTGCTACGTCCTTGTGGACTCATTATATGGTGGAGACTACCGACACCGCTAAATATTAACAAGACAGCAGGTGTCCGACTAGTTTCCATGTTCCATCTGAAAAACTGGAACGAGTCCAACGGAACAAATCGCTTCCTTACGCATTACTATGGATGTATGTACATGATTGTAATGTGGGTGAATGCATATATTGAATGGTATGAACCAGTTTTTCTCCCCCGCCTCCAGAATCAGCGAGTTTTCGTAGTTACGCGTCGCGAGAAAATTGTCAAATTTCGTGAGATGTGAGAGGTGAGTAGTCCGGTGAGATTCATGTCATTCCAGCATAACCATAACGAGTATAATTTCAGATTTAGGGCAACAAAGGGAGCAACTCCTACTGCTGGTAATGAAAGTTCTATGTGTCTTCATTAAATTGAGCTCTTCAAAATTAGCCATTTGCGTTGATGACAAGAATTGCAGCCCTCACACTAGACTCCACATCATCATGTACGTTGTATATCCCTATGTTTGCGTAGCCAGAAAGATTCCTTATCGGGGCTCGTATGATTAGCCAGGTGCTCAGAAACTTCAACTTTTGCCCGTTTATTAAGCCCCAACTATCTAGCTGTTTGCATAGGTATTTGTCAAGTTCCAATCTCATTTTTTTCCTTACCCTTGCGTGACCATGTTTCCAGCTATGCAAAAACGCCTTCTTTCCTCCTTACAAACTATTTGACAATGACAGAGAAAGCGATCCCATTATACATAGCCATCAGTAAATAAACAAGGAGGAGGCTATTTATTCCCTTGCATGCAATATAACGATATCACCTTCCCATTGTTTTCTCCTACTGTTCCTTTGGCAAGGACAAACGGATATTTTGTAAATAAAATTGAGGAACAACATGGTACTACAATACTATATGCGTATAAGGCAATATATACTTAGTCAACAGCATCATGCACAGACCAAAAGACATATTCTTACCAAGACACTGTTTGTGGTTGGTGGCAGAGGTGGTTGAAGTGGTGGGTTGGCTTGCTGGATAAGATATGCGAAACAATCAAAAGAAATATGGTGAAAGGTGAAGAGGAGTTTCCTCCAACCAGCAAAAACAGACGCTACATAGTTTGAAACATGTTCAGCCTCTCCCCCACTTAAATGTTGAAGGAAATTATTCTGCCCACAACACAATGCATGAAGAAACAGTAAAATTCTCGCCAACTAATTTCCATTGTTTCCTTTGCGTCCATAATACACATTACCTACATATCATTCCTTGCAACCAACTGCAAAACACGGTCGGTCTTTTTCTTCCGTCAGATATAGGGCTACTTACTGAACTTTACGTAGAGAACATGAAGCTTGTCTTGTCCTTGCCACAGAAGTTTAGAGAGTAAACTGGAATCTCCATCACTCTGTCTTTCTCCCACAAGTTGTGTGCATCACTGCAAAGAGGAAATGTTCGTGGGAACTGAGTAAAACTCTAGTTTACTACTTCAGCCTTGTTACATAATATAAGTGTTGGTGTGTTCCATTCAAGAAGGGTGGTTTCTCTTGGAGTTTGGCACACTTCTCCCCTTCTCCCTCCATCTCCTTTCACTTTCTCCTCTCCCGAAGCCACCAGAATGAGAATAAACTTTGGTCCTCTCTTTATGCAAATAGTATTCTTTGAGAGAATATTATTTCTCAGGTGAGCCAACCGATGCGGAGTGGCTGAGTGAAAGGGACAGGGAGCATGTATAATACTTGGTGGTTTGATTGTCAGCCTGACTTCCTCGAAGGAAATGGGGAAAGCATATGAAATGCAGAATGAGACAAGACATGAATCATATTCCTCTCCCTGTACTCCTCTCTCCCTCTCCTTAGCAAATGCACGTAATATCAGAGACAGAGATTCTTCATTCCTCTGGGTGAAAAGAGGAGGAAAGCTTTTAAAAGAAAATTCCGTCACCATTACTTAACAGGCAGAAGAGTCAATGTTTACCTCCTCTCTTATTGGCTATCAGTACTCGTACTTTTTGAGCATCTGCTCTTTACGCAAGAAAAGTGTAACACACTGGAAGTTTGCAGATGTTGTGGATGCCATTCACAACGTAGAATTTCATTAGCTTCCATTAACTTGCCCGAATATGAGTTTAAATGCGAAGTTAGAAGTTATGAGGGGGAAGAAAATATTTTCATTTCGCCTTCTCTCCCTTTCCGACCAGCTTTCTTCAAACAGTCAACTATAAACGTTATTGCGGCGAGCAACCTCTTTATAAAGTATACTTTATTGTCATTGACGAAAAGAGATTGGGGATGTGGGTGAGGATGAGTTACCGTAATTGGAAACATGTCATTATTACAAGCAACTGACAGCAACAAATAAATTGGAAAGGACGCGACTAGTATTTGCCTTTCCAGTCTTATTCTTTCCATCTACACGTAATTTGATTACACTGCAGGGAACTGCGTAGATCAGCAATAATCCCCACGTCTACTTAAGTTTTCATGAGCAAACACGTCGGCATTTTTTTTGGGTTAAAATTGCAATTTATTCAGTCAAATTCTATGAGCGGGCATGTTGTGGATGGAGTTTCAACTTAAAATGTTTAGCAGTCAATAGACTACTTGTATTCTTTTGGCAGTGAGTTATGTAATGAAAGCTTTTTATTCCAATTTCAGTTGGGGAATCTGTATAGTTGAACATATTGCTATAAGCAAATAGCATTCTGGCGATGTGCAAAATTAAACAGTAAATGGCTTACACTGGCGTATGGAAATGGCGGAAATACATAATCAGACTAAATTTCGGGTAATAATAAATTACCCGCAATCATTCAACCGTCGTTTAATGGAAAAGGAATCCCTTACAGCAACCAGTGGGAGGAGAATGAACTTTGGAAAATGGTTTATGCTTATTCCAGCGTTCCTTATTACATGTATGCGTCGTAGATTGACTATTATTACTTGAGTAAATCCAATAATTTCTTCCAGCAAATAGACCCCATACACAATTCTACATCTCTTCAAGTTTTGCGACGAAAGAAACTGATAAATCTGAGTATTATGTGTTTGTTTGCAATTTCTATGCTGATCCTCCGAAATCCTGATTTACAGTTGGACACTAAGCGCCAATAATCAAAAATTATTGTAAAAATAGGCAATAAACATGAGCGTATAACTACTCTAACTACTATTTGTACAAAGGTTTTCAAGCTACTATTTGATCTTAAAAAAACGTCACCATTTAAATTTAACAGGCAATCTGCTCACTTAACTAAGTCCCATTCTCTCATCATATAAATTTTTAAACTTAAGTACTTGTACAGAGCGGCAATTAAGTTCGTGAGAACTCCGCTATTGCTCTTTATACAAGACTAAATTAACTCAGCAATTGTTCCATATTAGAAGTGGGTTTCCCCTCGCGATACATTACACCAGGAGAAAGCTCCCGCATGAACACAAGGAAACTGATTGTAAGCAATTTATGACGGAGGAATAAGCAAACACATTACTTTCATTGTTTTCAATGACAAGCCCGTGCAATAAAAATTGGCATTTGTGAGCAGAAACCCAGGCAAGCACCTCCATCAAAAGCCATTGCGTGGCCTAGGTTCAACTTGGAATACTTGCTGCGGAGCTATCATAGCCAGATGCAACCAAAATACATGCGTTATGTTAAGATGAGTAGCAAGGTCAACAAAGGGCTTTAGGATACTATATTATTTCGTAGATATTAGATAAATGTAATCATCTTTTTCCTCATATCTACCTGCATATTATTTACATGTAAGGAATGAAAGGGATTTAAATGCACTCGTATTCATAGCTAAATTTTGTGGATATTTTAGCATACAAGTCTCACTTAGCCCCAAAATGCATTTAATCCTGCAACTGTGTACAAGGGCATGTTCTTCATGCAACCGACCGTGTCCGCAAGTATTCCCAGTTGAACTTAAGGTCGCGATTTGCAGTTTTGTAGTCCTTGGCAAAAAGGAAATTTGGAGAAAGGTAAAAGGGGGATCATGCGGGTAGGGGGAATATACTCTCAAGTTATAAACTTGTTTTCATTCAATGGAGGAAAAAATCTAGAGATAATTGTGTTTACACATCAATTTTATACCATTTTTATATCATTGTTGGGAAAGGGTAGCGCAAACATTATATTTAAGTAGGCAATTTCGAACAGTATAATATACTAGTTTCATGTCAATCCTATTTATTCAACGAGTGGAACAATATTTATGTTTATTCTAACCTTAAAAGTAAAATCATGGAACTCTCTTATTCAACCATAAGCACATCACTAGACAAGCTTCCTATAAAGACGTAAATGTCGGAGTTTGCTTTTACTCAACCACTTTACCCTGTGCGTACACACCTACACATGGATAAAAGACTAACGAGATGGAGATAGAACTCGTTCTGAGCGAGTTTTCTCGTAATTTCCCCCACCTACTGCGCCTTTCTCTAGTTTTCCATTTGAAACAAAAAAAATACCTGAAGTTTTGAGCCCATACACGGGTTTTTATTATGGTTGACAGGACAGAATGGGGAATAGGGTTGCTTACAACGCATTTCCCTTCAAATATCTTGTTCGGCACCTGTTACATCATCGAAATATTCCCTTTTCCTGAACTCCTGTGCTAATGGTTAGCTAAGTCCATTCATGCTTAAGAGGCTTCATTTGGAAACTATTCAAATGAAGTGCAACGAAATGCATATCACTTCTTGCTTCTGGATTTAGACGATTTAAATTAGTCACAAGGTCACAAGATTAATAAAAGTACCTACAAATACTTCAAACGTAGGTGTGAAGCTATTGAAAAATGAAGTAAGAAATTCTGTAGAACAGCATAAAAGATAGTATTCAACTTGCCCAACATAAACTACGAGCTTCCAGCCAATAGCGGCAAACAATTACGGATGACGTTTGCAAAACGCAACAGAGCTGCTTAATTAAACCCCTGAAAACTTCCAGCCACTACCTTCTTCAATAGTCTACCAGACGAAGATAAGGTTATCATATAACAAATAATGGGAGAGCAGAGAATATTGTACAAAGTGTTGAAATTGATATTCCCCATTGAGTTGGCGAATATCGCAATCGCAATCCTCTTAAAAGCGATGTTTGTGTTCCGTCTATTAATAGAGACGACGAGCACTTTTGTGCTTACTTGTTTTGAGAATTGTTTGCGAGCAAGATTGAATTCGCTGTTGTGAAAGTAACAGCTTCCTCCCATCCAAAATGCTAAATATTTGTAGAGCAGGTTCCTAGTAAAAGTTCTGGAATGGCTTTCACCCCATCTTAGTTTGAAATTAACTCGTGCGTTATTATTTGTAGGATAAGGATTTTTATCCAGCAGCACATGTGCACCCAGAGCATTTAATATTCCGGTCTTGTACAGGAATCCATACTCATCCAATTTAGAACCTAACTAGGAAAAATTATAAAAAAAAACTTTGTCCGCACTGAGTGTACTACACTCACGTGAAAAAGGGCCGTTGCTAACCTATCCCAACAGCCAACCTTCAGTTAACCTTTTCGGTCTCCGGGAGCACTCAGCAATACGTGTAAACAAGGAGTAGCTTTTATTTCCCGGTACGGATTTAATTAATCATGGGAAGTAATGCATTACTCTCCTTTCACTCCCCTTTTCCCTGCCGAAAAAAACATGAACCTCAAACACTCTCCGGCTTCACGGCTACTACATAAGCTGAAAATAAATTGATGCAAATCGGACCCATTAAACTTCCAACCTCAATTAAATCATTTATCACGTGGGAAGCCCGGAGTGATCTTTTTTACTTATTGTATGCATGGAACATGCTAGTCTAGCGAGGGATACAATTAGTATACATGACAGAAATGTATGTGTTGCGTAAACTGGTGAGCGTTGTTTCGAAAAAAAAATGTTGCTCGTTTAGATGTGAATGCTGTTTTGCACGTGTATGGCTAATAGCAATATTATCTAGTACGTACAACGCACATCCCTCTAAGGCTAGTGGGATATGATCATTCATTATCCTTATACAGAGTGAAATGAGGGAGTCTCTGTGATTTATGGTTGGATGTTACTAACGTAATAACATGAAAAATTGGCTTATTCCAAAAAATGTAACGAACCCAAAAGCAAGAGCCCGTAGGTATGAATAGTCATCCCAGAGGAACAACAGTTGCTTTCGTCTCAATTTTTTCCAGAGTTAGCAGTTAGCACCTGTCCTTAGCCTACAAAAGTGTGTAGTTTCGCCCTAATTCTGACGGAGAGTTCTCATCATGCAGACGAGGAATTTACTCAAGTCCCTTTACTTATTTAACAAAATAGCCATGCTGTAATATAAAACTCTGAAGTTGTCCATGGAGCCTACAAGAGATGAGCTCATAATCAGCCAGAGATGAGACGCGACGAGAGAGGCAAATGCCCTACAAACTTTTAACTCTCGTTTTGATTGTGAAATGCGAGAAAATTGGTGTACATTATCGTACCCCTAGTCCACCACCACCCCACCATAGTCTAGTTTTACACGAGTGTGGGATGGCAAAAGAAGGAAACTTAACAATTTATAATTGAGTTGAGATACTAGTACGAAAGTGCAAACACAACCCACTTGATTATCTCATTGAAACTTTTTTCTTGTTCGGTGTGTATTGCTAAAAGTGAGACTAATTCTGAGGAGGAAAAAAAATCTTAAGAAAATGCCTAACGAACGAGACACGATTTATTTCCATGTCCTTTAGGTATTACAGTTCCGCACCAAGTTCTTGACTCCATTAACGACACATAAAGTCTCAAAATTAAAAGCATTTTTGGCCAAGTTGTAAGAACAGTTACGCATGTTAGACTTAATTAGTATTGTCTCAACGTTACGAGTAAACTGCAGAACCGGATAATGATAGGGGAGATAATATTTAGAGATAATTAGAGCTGTGAAAGGACCATGAAATAAAAAGATCAGCATATCTTCATCCACGAAAGTTGGAAAGAACTAGTTAAATCACCCAAGGATGAAATCAATGCTTAGTCTGCTAATTCAAGACTTTCATAAATATGCTTATCATTCGGATTGAAAACTTTTCTGCTGCTTTTCTTTAGTTTCCTGGGTGAAATGATATTTTAATGTGTTCTCCCGTCGCAGTTCATAGCAAGTTCCACGTCTGTACACCAACAACACAAAGTTAAGTGGAAGTTTTTCCAAAAGTCGTTAATTTCTAAAAAAAAATATAACACGTTATGCAAGATGCACTCTGGATATGGTTTACCTCGAAATTTCCAAGGGAAAGATTGGAATGAAGTATGCTATTTATATTATATGACAGGAAACTAGAACGTTTCAAAAGTATTTCCACGTCCATTTATAATTGGCTTGAAATTAAATTGAAACTCAGGATCCAGAAGCATGTTGACATAATTAACCTTTAGTTCTGACGTTCTCGTGCATGTTTCTCAATAATTCACTCTGTCTTCGCAGAAATTATGTAATGCGAGACATGTGATAAGGTAGAATGGGTTTGTTATGCAATGCATATTAAACTACATTATCCAACTTATCTCTAGACATCATACATGATTAAGCACATTGTTGAATTACTTACGGGAATGTAGTGGGATGTAGTCTGCAAAGTGCATCACAATGCCCCAACTTTGGGATGTGCTCTACTGAGACAATTTAGGAGTGAGTGTATGGGTAGTTGAGCAGCGGAATTGTTAATGAACCAAAGGGTATCCCCGACCTGGCCTATTCACAAACATAACTCGACTCAACAATTGCAATTTCGTTCCCTTCAACTGTCTGTAACTGAAAAAAACTGTTGTTGGACTACTTGGTGCGGAAGAAACAATGTAATTCAATTCCTTCTAGATTCACCTGGGAGGAATCTGTCAGTTGGTAATCTTTCATGAAATATTTTCATTTTATCCTCATTTAAACATGCGTCATACTCGTTTCAAGAAGTGTTTCTGGAATGCACTCCACTCACTAGCTACAACGTCTTTTCCCATCCCTTCCTTTTGTCTAAATGAAACAAGGTTTCGTTTGATGTTCGCTTGCGTTTACAAATTCAGAGGAAAATATAAGGTGATACACTTTTTTTTTGGCTGGAACAGACCTAGTTGCACCCCAAACAATAAGGCAATTTTCAAAGGAGAAAAACTCACGAAGGGAAATTGTGACGCTGTACTGGAGCGTAAGTTATTTTCGCCTCCGATGGTGAAACACCAGGTCTGTCGTCATGCTTTGGAAAAAACGCTTTCCCCGTGTTTTAAGTATTTTTTTCAAGATTCAGAGTGTCCATGAGAGTGACAGGAAGAAAGTACCTGACAAACGAGAACAATGCATCTGAAGGAGGAACGAGGATAACAGCAGAACCAGAGCGCTGAAGACACACGTGCATCCTCACTCAGCACCATTGACTTACTAAGTTAGTGCCAGGTTTTCCCTGGCTTTCCTCTCTCCTGTAGGCAGGCTTACAACCAACTTACATGTTTCTTTCCGTCATCTTCCTTGGTGGCTCGCTTGTCAGCGCATGATTTTGCATAGGTAAAAGCTCAACAACTGCTGCTCTCCAACATTGCCAGTAACTCTGCTCACTACTCACATATCAGGTGCAGAGACAAGGAGCAAAGACAACGTCAAACTGCAAAGGTATGACTTCCTCCTCCCTTTCAACAACCTTTTCATTAAGAAACTATTTGAGGACACCCCGTGCTCACTGTCTTAAACAAGTGAACTCCCGAAGAAGCACACAGTATGAGTTTCAGAAAAATCTCGGATTTTCCCCCCTCGTGTACATCAGCAACAGAAGAAAGTTGGGGAAAAGCATGTCAGTTTTATCATAATCAGAAGCGTATACATAATGTATGCAGTGAGGAAATGATGAGGGCCAAATATTGAAATATTATCGTCATCAAAATGCTCTATCCTCTGAGTTGAGTCAGTAAGAGACTAAATCAGAGAAACAGTAAAATGTTCAACTGCTCCATTCATCTCCCAGTTTCAGATTTATTTGTATCCCAAAATTCGGAAAACTTTTCGAGTGACTTTTCAAACACGACGGGTCGGGAACAATTGAAAAGGTTGTCAATACGTAGCAGTTAAACTATATACATGTCTGTATATATATGCCTATATGCCTTTACACTTATATGCATACCATGTTATGCAAACTTTTTCTTTGATATGTGAACAAATACAAAATAAACTTATTTGAAAGAACCGAAATTTTGTCATTTGGAGAACCCTTGATTGTAAAATACAGAGACAATATTCCGACACAAATTTGACATGAAACGTAAACTTTTCCTGTAAAAAACTACCTTTCTCATTTTCAGCTGAAGGGCTTTCTCATTCTTCTCTCCCATTGGTTTATACGACTTTCCCAACTATAATGGGATGGAAATGGTGATGGCGATGAGTGATGCTGTATCAACTATCATAATTCCTTTTGATATTTATTGTTCTGAATAAAAAAGGGGGAGTAAAAAAGGTTGCCTTTACCTTCCTTCCAAAAAGCCAGTTTGAGCGTGTGTGGTGACAACAAGCTCATTGTATTACATTACATTACACTTCTCCCATAACAAAAGAAGTTACTTCCATTCAAAAAAAATATAACTAACAAACAAAGCTTGTGTCACTTTCGCTTGAAGGAAGGCAGAAGTGGCGTGAAAACTAAAAGAGAGTGGGAGAGAGTCAAATAAAACAGTTTTTCTCGTTAAAAGTGTATTTAGCGGGGCCAGAGGAGACGCAGCACAATCCATACTTGTATCATGCTATCAAATTCAAGAGAAATATTTACCCTGTTTAGTAAAGAGTGAGATGAGCATCTATTTTAAACACAGGTAACTAAGTAGAGGATGTAAAAGGAGCCAGCCATGTTATGTCGCCATCGCCGTATTCATAATAGCAGAACTATATTACGAAGTTGAGTGACAGACAGCATTAATAAGTAATTGAGAATATTGATGCGCAAATGAAGCTTGTTTTTTTTGTTTAGTTTTAACATTTTCATAAACATGAAGGAAAGAGCATCATAAAGAAGTCAGGGAAAGGGTTGCTGGGGAATTTTTAAAAGTAGTTTTCTGTAAAATATCCCTTTTATAAATGTAGACTGCTCTTTCCCTCCATTAATCGTTAACCTAGTTACATAACTGAACTGACGCTTGTCGAAATTGTTTCACAAATAAAGGAGATTTCTCTTGATTGAATTATTAGTGACGCAAAAGAGCGCTCTTCTTCTTATACGAGTAAAGGAAATGTTCACATGTGCAAGCAATTCAAGGTTCACCAATTTCTAATAGGCAGCACAGAAACTGAAGGGAAAGACCTTGTAAGCCCTTGGTGACTTTCGTTATCTATTTGTCATAAAAAGTTTTAACAAATTCTTACATATGAAATGACGATCAGAAACGGGATGCCGAGCTGGTGTTGGTAAAGAATGAGCTTGAATGTGCAAGAGACAAGGTTGGTTGCACAAAATTGATTCTCTGGAAATCCGGTTTCCTCAGTAGCATGTAATTTTCCTGAATTTCATTAGAAGAAAGTTCTTTGTGGTTTGATGTTTAGCTCGCTCGGCTAATCAGCTCGGGCTGTCAGGGATTAAGGTTAGGCTACGATTTCAATTTACTTTCTTCTCATTTGTATGATCGTGTTTGGAATCTTTCCTTGTTAGCAGTCAAATTATCAAATCAAACTTGAACACTTTGGCATTTGGGTAGTTGTTGGATCAGAAGGTCGAAAGGGTCAGATGAAGTAATCACGTGCGTGGGTGTGACTCTCATCAAATAATGTATTCTTGTAGTTATTTATGGCTTCAATTTTGAAAATTTATATGTTTTTTAATATTTTAGTCTCGGTTTACATAAAATAAGCTGGAATTTGAGTAAAGTATAATTTGTATACAACTCCATTAGTGCTTATTTCCAAATCCTTCCAATTTGAAGGTTCAGCTAGGTCTACAGAGCTACTTCCGCTTGTTAGCAGAATATCGTGCTCAATGTCATTTCTCCCCGAAAGAAAATAACTTTTACCTACACTCAAGGCTTAATCTACTTACATTAAAAGTTGTAGCCTTGATTCATGTCAAACCTGTGTTTTTTTATAATAACGAAAACTTCTAGCATTTTACCTTGGGACACGAAGGAACACGAAGCGATTCATTTTTAATGAGTAAGTTTAAGTCTAATTTGATAAGGAAGAAACAGTCAGACAAACGTCATCATTTTCTTTAATGAGATTACTCATTAACTTTAGGCCGGCTGGTAGCGGGGCATAGTCATTCCTTAATTGTGTTTGAAAACCCTACAGCTTCGTCACATTGTAAATACATGTAGTTAATTGTATGTAAATGTCTAGCATAATTTTGTATCCTGTGACTGACAAAAATTGCTCATCATCATATCACCAAGCATATAATCATGAATTCACAAGCAGAACGCAGAGAAAGCAACCTCACGATCATGAGATATGAATGAGCCAAATGATTAGGTTTTGTATATCACCCCACTCTATCTCTCACATTACCAATAATCCCCAGCAGTATACCTGAATGATAGAGAATGTTCCATATTCGCATTTTAGAACCCGTTAAATATTTTGAAGGACCCGTTACTTGCGTGTAGGAAGCTTGCCAATTCAATAACAAGCCTATTTTTACGATGCTAGAAGAAAACCTAAGAAATGGTAAGAAACAGGAAGAAAAGTGTAAATTTTTATTGCCATGCGAAATTCCCACATCAGCTATGTAAAATGCATGATTGGAGACAATTTGGCTCAATTTCGGTGGTTTCATGTGTTTTATTTGAAAACACTTGTTTTTTTTTCGTCCTACATTTTTACGTGAACTCAGATAGTGGAGTGAGCAACTACCAGGTTTCCGGGAGAAAGCTGTGCTAAAATGCTTTAAAATTTGCGTATATGATATGGTGAAAGTGAACTTTGATGATGATGACATTCGTTGAGCCATACCTTGGGATTCCGTGGTACATTAGTTTTCCCGAATAGTATCACATCGTGGTCCCCTCACGCCTAACACATTTATACCAAAGGAAGCATGAAATCAAAAGTAAAAAAATACATAAGAAACATTCATAAAACGCACATAGGCTAGTGGCTCCTGTTTTACAGCTATTAACCCAGAAGGGGGCTAGAAGGCTATTCGACAATAGTCGTTTAATTGTAGGTACTTTTGCTTGTTTGAACAAAAAGGCAAAGCACTTGGTTAGTGGAACACTTCCGTGCACGTTTAGGAAAGACAGTGACACCTCCACCTTGACAATCATTTTCCCCGTTCGGTATGTCAATATGGATGAAACTACTGGTTTACATAACAACTCCCAATTTCAAAGTTCCCAACTATCCCCAATACGTGCATACATGAGATGATTTAACAACGTTTATTTACATAACCATCTATATTGACAAGCACACGTATGCGATGACCGAGGAATCTTTCTCTATTGAGTACATAGTGTTTTTTACTCGTATGTAACCAACCGTCACCGTAATTTTAGGAGTTGACTGGGTGGAGTGACTTTTGCTTGCGTCTGTCATATTCCAAAGGATCTGATTGACATGTCAAATTTCAAAGTCAATAAAAATGGAATTTGGAATGTGACAAGAACTGCAAATGGATATCTCGAACCATTTGAATATCAATATTACAAACACTATTATCATATCATATCAATATTATCATAAGTATAAAATAATTTCCAACTATATTTTTGAGCTGTAGTACCTGCGTGGGTAGTATGAAGCAGTATTTGCATTAGAGCATTTTACAAACACAAATTTGGCTAAAACTGCATTTTCTCCATGCTGATGCTCAAACTCGGGAAGTCGAGAAAGTCCCTAAACTTGTTTAGAGTACTTTGTTTTGTCATGTTGACGAAGAGTAAAAAGCTTTTCTGGGTAAAGTTAAAATCCTGCAACTTGTCTTCATTCTTTCTGAAGAAAAGAGTAGGCGACAACCACGAGTAGTGAAATTTTCAATCCCCTGTTTGCATTGAACAAATTGACAAAAGATGTATACCTCCAGTAAATGAGATTGAAATATGGGGTTGTTCATAGAAAGGCACAATGTGACTCTAACGGGAGCATATAGATCACTGGAAATTCTCCCGAACAAACCCACCTGAGTAGTTCCATATCAAACGGTCCAAGTTATATTTGGAAATTCTAATAAACCGTAATGACAGCACGCGAACCAAGTCGCCAATGAATAGCAATCGACGGCATTGAA
>JAQGAH010000614.1:0-30459 GCA_034696885.1 Lepidocyrtus paradoxus | reverse complement strand
AAGCAAATGACATTGTAAAGTCTTAACATTAACCTGTCGTTTATTTTAACAGCCAGAAATCTAAACGTGACGAAGGCGCAGGATATGTTGAGAACCGTAAGTGTTCGTTACATAATTGATAGTTTGATGCTAGTTTTAGCAATAATCAAAGTACGTTTCCCTATTTCGACAAAAGTTTGATACTCGACTCGAGACTACGGAGATTAGATGCACTGAAATAAAAAAATAACTCGTAATTATAGATCTAAAAACACCTATTGAGAAACAATGATATACAAATAGTAAATATTTTAGAAATATATTTAGTTATTAAACTCTAGTCATTAGTTTTAAACAGTAAACGAGCCATTCATTCTTTAGTATTCCATGTTAATGCACTATTAAAAACCATTTATATGTTTTTTTGCCAAAGGCACGAAAAAGGATATGAATATATGACTTATTGACTATTAGGGATATAGTTTTAGTTTACTTAAGCCATTATGGACTTTAGACTTAATTGTGGTGGTGTCTTCCCTTTTCAAGTGTTTGTAAACATTCACAGGGTTGTCAACTTGTTTTAAGAAGCTAAAATCAGATCATCCTTCATTAATCTCTATTTCAAGTGCCTGCATAGGATTACGGTGAGAAAATGTGAAATGAGTCTTTCCTGTCTTCGCTTTGCCGTTGACCTGAATCTTAGCCTAAAAATGAGTATAACGAAGGTCTTTTAAAAATATAAAGTACACGTACGGTTGCATTGCTTCCCTCTACTTTTCCTGTCCCTTCAAAGTCCTCATAAGAATCAAGCTATTATATTATCATACCACTATTCTACTAGCATTTTTTCATGTATCATATCATGATGAGTCATCATGATTGCTGACCTTCCAATCAGTACTATCTGCAATAGACAATACTAACTAGCTACTTAATATTTTCATGCCAGTGCCTTCATTTTTTTTGATAGACTTGTTCTGTTGGTTTGGTCTTCGAAGGTCTAAAGGGGAAAAACTCAGGTAGAATAAAAATATGACTCATGACAAAACTTGAACTTTCATAAATTGAGCATAGTACAACCTTGCAAACCATTGTTGTAATGACAGTTAAAACTTAAAGCGTTAATGAAGGGTTGCGATAAATGTAATGAACTGAATGTTGTGTCTTTTTAAGCACATTGTAAAAAGTACACGTGCGTTCACTTATCCAAATTAATTACTTTTTTTAGTCTGTACAATGGAAAAGGACTAAAGATGTCAAATCCCTATTGCATGAGTATAAATCTCCGGATATCATCCGTAACGACTACTTGTACAAATTCTCGGGATTTGATAAAGACGGACTTCCGGGTAAAATTTTATACTTTATTGCTAACTTTGCTCCAATTTAGTTCTACGATAATAAAATAATACACAACTTGTGTAACACAAGTGTGTGGTGAAGTCCTCGTATAATTAATTAATCGCTGAATTACAGTTCTAGTTGTACCCTACGGGAAATGGGAAGTTCGTCGAGTTTTGGAGCGCGGCATGCGGGAAGAGTCCCTTCGTCACTGTCATCAACTTCTGGAAAATATTATGGACCAGCTTAAAAAGTCAGGAAAGAAGCAATTCTCAGTGGTGATGGACAGCACCGATATGACGTTTTGGAAGGTGGCTCACTTAGAAAGTAAGAAACCTTTTGAAGAGTCCACTCCAGTTTTAATTACACAGCTTTTAAAAATAAAATGCATACTTACCTGAATTTAACTTTTATTTCAGCCATTGAGACTTCCATCCAATTCTTCAAGGATTTCGAGGCAAATTACCCAGAAACACTGAAATCCTGTTACATCATCAACAGTAAGAAAAGAAATATAATTAAAAAATATAATTAAAAAAATACATTTTGGGGCAACTTGATACTCTTGTATTTTTATGTGGTTATCTGAAAATGATCTTTAAAACAATGCTTTTGTGCAGGTCCTTGGGTCTTTTCATACATATATGGCTTCATTCGGCCCCTTCTCTCTGCGAGGACTTTAGCCAAGGTTAACATTTTTGACAGTACTCCGGAGAAATGGAAGAGTGTTGTTTTTGATGAAATCCCTCCAGAATCCATTCCTTCAAACTTTGGTGGGGAAGGCCCTGCCTTTGAGTACCCGGAGGGATATGTCTTCCCAAGTGATTAAAATTACATTTGTTTCAACCCCTGCGCCTGTGTCCTACTTTAGCGAGGGTTGATGCCAACTTGAGACGATACGATGATGGCGAGCAAAGACTTTAGAAATAACTAGATTCACTAGTTAAGCATTTTATTTTATGACTTACTGCCAGCGAAGCGTAAATGATAGTTTTGAGTGATCAACGTAATGCTACGTAATTTAGCATTTTAGCTCATTTAGTTAGCACCACCATCACCACCGATTGCATTACAACTAGTACTTAATTATTATGATTATTTTTCATTCAAGTGATTTTACGCAATATTAATCTAGACACATATAAACTGTCTTAAAAAATTAGGTTAGATTGCGCTAATCATATTCTGATCATTTCCAATTTGAGACCTGTCTTACCAGTCCTTCTTGCAATTAAGTGGCTTACGTATACTTTATAGCTCTAATTCTGATTATGACTATATGCGAATATAGTGCTCATATTGGTGCAAATGCATCTGTATAATATAATTAATTAGGCTGACCATGAGTATACGTAATAGAGTATAGAATTGTATGGATGTCGGCCTGGATGTAATCATAGGCAAAAGTATTTACATTTAATTATTTTTTTAGCAATTTTTTAAATGAGACCATCCAATAAATATTATATATTTGTGGGTCATTTGTAGTAATAAGGTAGTAGAAAAGCCAATTGTAGTGGCTGATGGAGAGCTCAGAAGCGATTTTGTGATTTTGATTATAATTGTAATCATAACGAAGGGAGTAATTGACGTGATGAGATGTTTGTCACCTGCGTTGTTAATTAAGACCGAGTTTTTTAAATGTAGCAGTAATTGAGCAAAATAAAAGTAAAAAATTGATCACAATGTGCAAAAAAATAAAGTAGTAGAAATTGCTCTTCCGACCAATCGGCAATCTTATTTGTAATGACTGTAAAATATTTTTTTAATCTAGAATAAAAGACTTTTCAACCTAAATCCTTCAAACTGAATACAAATATAAAAAGAAACATCTTATTTCGAATTTAAGTATGCGTCGGATTCTTCAGTAAAATTGTGAACTCACATTCATTTGGCATTTTCCATGCATATCTCGAAAAGCAGGAACAAAATTCAATATTGGATGAATTGATTTTTATATTTTTTATCGATTGATTATTGATTAAATTAAATTATTATTGCTTACTCAACTTATACGGCAGCTCAGCTACGATTACCGAACCGACTTTCCAGTTTCATGGTCTTTGTTCTCAGACCAAGCTTGTTCACTGGAAATGCATTTACCCAATACAGACAATGCAAGAAGAACGCTGGGCAAACCAGAGGGGCGTTTTGAGATTCTGACTTGTTGTTGCCTGAAGTTAGTCACATGTTGATGTTTGGCTTTGTACATGAAGCACGTAAACAAAACAAAGTGGTTGCAATTGTCAATTTGTCCTTTCCTTTCAGTATACTGAGTAAACTGTAATTAATAAATGCATAAAAACGTGATTGAAATTGTCATAGTGGGTGTCACCAAAAAGTTCTTCAAGTTTCAAGTCGAGGAAAATGCCGGACCCACAACTTACCACTGATGACGGTCTATTTCGAATCCCAGCACCTCCGCCACCACCGCCTCGTAAAGTAGCTTATATTTACGACGACTCATTAGCGAACTGCACTGATAAAATTAGCCACATCCAAAACCGAAGCCAGATGACCCATGAGCTTATCAACTGTTATGGATTATTGAAGCTCATGGAGCAACGTACATCAAGACTAGCTACCAAGGATGACTTGCTCCAGTTTCATTCTCAGGACTATGTCGACTTCCTGTTTGATGTGGGGAGCAAGGGGGACTCATCATGTGATAGTGGGGGCGATGATGATGAAGATAAGGATAGAAATCTTTCGATTGACAGTGGCTCATCAAGTAGTTATGGAATGTCACTAAGCGGTAGCTTCAACGAGGACAACTTGGATGAGTTTGGGCTGGGTTATGACTGTCCAGTATTTAAAAACTTGGGAGAGTTTGCATTAAGGATTGCTGGAGGAACTTTGACAGCAGCAGACGCACTCATGGAGGGGTATGAAGTAGCGATTAATTGGTGTGGAGGGTGGCATCATGCACAACGGTAGGGTCATTCGTACTATTGACTATGTAATCCGTTTTAATGTCTAATTCACAACTATGATATGTCATGTATTCAAATTCTGTTGTATTTTTTTCTTAACAGGAGTGAAGCTAGCGGCTTTTGTTACGTGAACGACATTGTTCTGGGGATTCACCGGCTTCAAAAGAAGTTCAAGTATATTTTATACGTGGATCTAGATGCCCATCATGGGGATGGGGTGGAAAATGCGTTTGCTTTCTCAGATAAAGTAATGACCTTGTCGTTTCATCATTTTGAAAGCGGCTACTTTCCAGGTAGCGGGGGCTTCAGTGATGTGGGTCAAGGGAGGGGAAAGTACTATTCTCTGAATGTGCCTTTGAAAGCTGGTTTGATCGATCAACAATTCAAATTCCTGTTTGATTCGTGAGTACTGATAAATAATTTAACTTGTAGAATATTTAAATTAAAGTTTCCGATTTCCTTATTGCTGATTGTTTTGTTTTATAGAATTATTCACAGCGTAGCAAAAGACTTCAAACCAGAAGCCTTGGTAGTCCAATGTGGAGCTGACTGCTTGTCCAAGGATCCCTTAGGGGCTTTCAATTTAACGACGGATAGTATCGCCCATTGTGTTCAAACGTTGCTGAAGTTGAAGACTGAGACCGGTGAAATCATTCCAACACTTTTGCTCGGTGGGGGAGGATACAACCTTGCAAATGCTTCCAGGCTATGGACAAGTTTGACAGCTGAAGCTCTCAATAGAAAATTACCTAACGATATCCCAGATAACAAGGTAAAACAAAATACAATTTATGTCCTTTCAACTTGACAAGGTTGACGAAATCCTTTCTCAAATATGTATATGATTTTCATTTTCCTTTCAGTATTTTTTGAAGTATGGACCCGACTTCGACCTGGGCGTTCAGCAAAGTCTCAGGAAGAATGAAAATGATGACGAATACATTAATGACTGTATTGAAGCTGCGTTAGGTGAGCAATCGAATTTTAAAATAAAAGTCGAAAGAGATATGATAGATATCAGATTACGAGGTGTACGTATTTACTATATGCTTCCGGTTTTAAAATGCATATGTATTCTATTTTTAATTTTCAGTGCTCCTAATGTCACTCCGCAAACGCCAGAACTCATCAAATGGTATTAATTGATTCTGTTGATTGTTATTTATTATCATCGTTAGTTCATCGCACAGTACATATTTACTATTTTAGACATAGTCCATTATTTAAAAACATGTTTTGTTTTGCAATTTTGATATTACACTTTACACTTATACTGACTGTTTTACATTTTTATTGTACGAAGTATTTAATGTTATTTATTAATTAAAAGTCGAAGACGGCGAGAACACAAGTTCTAAATTGATAATTCTTTGCCACTGGTTTTTACATATGTAAACTAATGTAAAAGCTATATTTAAATCAGGATAGTTGATAATGTATAATCATTAGCAATAGGATTGGGTTGACACATGACGATTAAATTACAACTAATCAAAATTATCAAATACACTTAGAAAATCGGCGTTTGTAGAAATTCAATAATCAGGATTGAAAGGTTTGGAATTTTGCCGTTGCTCACAATAAAACCCTCCAATCATTCAGAGCTTTGAGTGTTTGTGATGGCGGTTTAAAATTAATAGCGGTGGTGGAAACTCGAGTTGACTCGTTTTCACATTTTTCAAGGTTATCCTTGATTGGAACGCCAATATTGTTGGGGCCGGTTGCAAGAGGTTCCCTTTCTATTTCCGTTCTTGTCAACTTCTGCAGAACAAAAAAATTAGGCATGCATACTTATTATTAAAGAAAAAATCAGAAGCGGGAGCAGATCACCAAACTAGAGGACTTGTTAATTTTTTAAATCATGTCATTACCCGGTATCCTGATTTATGAAATCGTATGGCATGAACATAAAGCTGAGTATAAGTGGTTTCCAACCGCTGCTGTGTCTGTTGCTCCCCGTTCCCGTGCTGCAACTTTCGTTTGCTGCAACCCGGATAAATGCATTGAAACTATTTTGGGAGAAATAGAATAAGCTGCTATTAATTCTAAGGTTAAATAATTTAAATTTATTGAAATGGTCATTGCATCAATTCCTAAGTTTCTCTCTGGGAGCCGTACCTTCGTCACCCATCGATTATTTAGTTTCACCCGGATTGGATGAAATTGATTCTTTGCGTTGGATATAAATCCTGTCAATTTGGTGTCAACTGGTGCCATTGTCGTGGGTAATATTTGCAATGAAGAATTTTGAATTGATTTTTTAATTGAAGAAGTATTAGTGTTGGCCCTTTAATGTCACTGGCTATTGGAATTGAAACAATTAAAAAATAATTGATGCACAAATGTTTCCAATAAAAATGTTGAATGTGTTAAAAAACACTGTCAGCAATGAATTCTTAATGTTAAACGAGACTTGATGCCTAGAAATATCTTCAAGTCAATCTTCCGTAGATTGTAGATAAGCTTATAAAAGCAGATACGGTAACGTGTATTGGAAGCTGTACATTGTCAATTTTTGTCTAATCAGTAATGTCCTCAGTCCTTATCTTTTGTATACGCATATCATATCTTCAGAAAGTCAGGCTAGATTCATATCATAAATTAAACAGAGAATGAACCATACTTATCGTTACTAGGAATTTGAATAAACGGGATTCACACAGTCATTTTTCACATTCATGTTCACCGAGATCAGCAACAAAGATGTTGAATGTCAGAGATTCTTCTGCTCAGATGCATGCCTGACTACAGAGGAAAGTTGAGCTCAGCTTCAGCTCAACTGCACGTGATATAAGCTGGGATCAACTCAAATGGTTGGGATTTTTACCCGCGCCGAACATGTGAACCTCTTTGTGTGGATTGAAGTTGCTTTTTGACAACAACAACATTGGATTGTTTTTATAGTTCGCTAAATATTCTCCGATATTTGCAGTTCCTGAGGGGCGAGGGGGGTGCAAAGCGGGTTTATTTTTTAACAGTATTGTATACTGTATTAGAGGTTAACATTTGACTGAATGAAGCAGAAGCTAAAGGATAGCATTAAGATTTGGAGAGGGCTGGAAGAAGGATGCCATCGGTTACGCTGGAAGGTCTGGAAGTGAAATTCCCATATGATCCATACGACATCCAAAAGGATTTGATGAGCAGCGTTATTAAATGCATTCAAAATGTAAGCGTTGGTGCTGGTAGACAAATCAATGACTTTGTGACCACTGACACTTCTGTTTTGCAGCGATTCTTTGTTCATTATTTTCTTGTCATTCATCATTCTAGAGGGAACATGGGCTACTGGAATCTCCTACGGGGACGGGGAAGACTGCCTCCCTCCTCTGCGCCTCCTTGGCTTGGCAGCAAATGGATAAAGACAGGGTCAGGAGGAGCCTTCAAGCCTCTGCGGCAGCTTCCCATACACATGCTGCCGAAACAGCGCGTGGAGAGATAATTGGGTTCAGCGTTAATCGGTCGGTTCCCAAAATAATATACGCCACAAGGACTCACACACAGATCACCCAAGCGGTGAGGGAACTCAAACGAACCCAGTATAACAAGGTGAAAACGGTGTCGTTGGGCTCCAGAGATATCATGTGCATCCACGAGGAGGTCAGTAGGTTGCCGGAGGCCTCGATGAAAATCATGGCGTGTCATATGCGAGTGCTTGGAAGGACCTGTGCGTACTACAACAATGTTCAGAAAGTTCGAGAGCACTTTACCGTTGTTGAGCAGAAGGTGTTGGATATCGAGGAGTTGGTGGCGAAAGGGAAGGGGAGCCGGTTTTGTCCATTTTTTATGAGCAAGGAACTTGTCGCCGATGCGGATCTTATATTTATGCCTTATAACTATCTACTTGATCCCAAACTGAGGGCGTCACATGGAGTTGACCTTCAGGTTAGGACCTTTTAAATTGCTAAATATGGAAGAATTTTATCATATAAAATTGAGGTGTAATTTTTTATCTTTTTATTGTAGAATTGTATAATTATTCTGGACGAAGCTCACAATATAACAAAGGTCTGCGAAGAATCCTCCTCATTTGAATTAAAAAGCTCGATAATTGCGCAGTGCATTCGAGAGGTGACAAAAGTAAGCTTAGAATAATGAAAGTTGAAGTTGAAATAAATCTGTTTTGTGATTCAAAGGGTAAATTTTGAATTTTATTTTGTGATTATATAGGCATTGAATGAATTTAATGACCTCACTGAAGACATGAAAAAATCCTCGAAAGATCTGTCGATGGGAGAAATCGTACAATTAAAAGCAACTCTGCTAGACTTAGAGAAGCAACTTGATGACGCCCCCTTTTGCTTAGATATCCCTGACTCTGGGAAAACGGTTGAAGGTCAACAAGTCCTCCGTTGCTTCTTTGCTAGTGGGTTCACCATAGATCAGTTTGGAAGATGGGTACGTATACTGGATGCAGTTTCATCATTCTTAGTGAGCAACTCTACAGAGGCCACCGGCTGTGATAAGTTTGCGGGAGTGCTCCGAGTCCTGTCCACAAGATTACTTGCCGGCCATCCCGAACTATTCCTTAGCAGTTATACGGTTAAAGTTGAGCTAGAAACGAAGGGTCATTCCGCAGGCTCCACAGGGATTAACGTGCTAAGTTTTAGCAAGCCAAAAGGAAAAGTCTTTCACTTTTGGTGTATGAATCCTGCCGTCGGACTTGACCTCTTATTGCAGCACAGTCCCCGCTGTATAATGTTGGCGAGTGGAACCCTCTCCCCGATAGAATTCCTGGAGAATGAGCTACAGCTCCACTTCCCAATTAAAATCCAAAATCCCCACATTATAACTACATCACAGCTATATGCTGCTGTCCTCAAAGTGGGACCTGGAGATGTAAAGTTATCCTCTGCCTTCAATAACCGAGGCAAAACGGAATATCTCGTATCGCTGGGCAGTGTCATCAGAGAAGTTTGTGGAATAGTGCCAGAAGGGGTCCTCGTCTTCTTCCCTTCTTATTCAGCAATGGACCAAGCGGTTGACTACTGGAAGGAAAATGGACATTGGGGAAACATTGCATCTGAGAAATCCGTTTATGTGGAGCCCCGTGGAAAACGAGCTCTGGATGATCTCATTTCAAGCTACTATACCGACACTGAAAGAGGTTCTGGTTCGTGCTTGATGGCTGTCTGCCGGGGGAAGGTTTCGGAGGGGCTGGATTTCACGGATGGAAAATGCCGAGCTGTAGTTATGACGGGTTTGCCCTATGCGCCGTATAAAAATGAGCAAGTCCAATCCAAAATTAAATATCTGGATAGTAAAGCAAATCATTCGCAAAGGGTGAGAGGAAATGCGTGGTATAGTATTGATGCGGTAAGAGCATTAAACCAAGCAGTAGGGAGGATCATCAGGCATAAGAACGACTTTGGAGCTATATTGTTATGTGATGACCGCTGTGATTACAAGGATGTAAATCAGAATCTATCTACATGGGTTTCAAGTAGATTGGTGAGACCTACGTGGCCGGATATGAAAAGGGATCTTAGCAAATTCTTTACTTCCTATGGATTGTCCTTGAGTAGAGCCCAGGTAAAATTCCAGGCGAATCCAAATAAACTTTTTTTTCTACAATCTTGCTGAAAGTGATAGTCTCATGCATATTTGATTAATTTGGTCAATATGTTTAGGTTTCCAATGGCTCGTCATATTCTCGCTCATCACAAGCGTCTGGAATGTCCGGTAGCAGTTTCCAATTTAACGGCCAATCTCAACCCAGCAGGATTCATCGAATGGGGGAAAGCTCGAAAGTTAACGATGAGCCTGAACCAGAGTTCTCAAAATTGTACCAAGAGGAAGACTCTGAAACCATTCCAAAGTCTCAGCAACCCAAACCCACCCGTAGACTTATTGATTTGGCCAGTTTAGGAGCAACAACTTCACCGATTGTTTCCTTTACTGTGTCATCATCATCCCCATTACCACCCATTAAAATCGAGAAGAGCAACGGTGAAAGAGGAGGAGGGCTACCTTTATCTAATCCAAGAAAGAAGATTAAGTTAGTTTCAGATTCAAAATATTCTCGTATTGCACCAAGCAGAACTCCAGCATTGTCCTTTCCAAAATCTGGAATGACTGAACATCATATAAAGCGTCCACAGCAAGAAACATCAGCTCCCAAACCTTTATTTTCGTCCACCCAATTGAAGCCCAAGAACCCAGCTCAATTGACAACAGTCGCCAGTAGAACATTCGAAAATGTGAAGGATTTTGGAGACTGGATGAAAGGGGAATTGAGTGTCGAGAAATATCGGAAAGTAATGGGAGAATTCAAGGAGTACAGAGAGAAAAAGGATATCATGCTGCTGCTGGAATTTGGAAAGAAGATTTTTCCAAAGGCAGAAGAGTACAAGTCTTATATGAATGGTGAGTGAGCTAAGCACTACACAGTTTAATTCCTTTTTTTTGAAATTAATGATTAAAGTATATTGAACAATTTTGTTTGGTGTCCTTGCAGGTTTAAGACTGGTGTCAACGGTAGCTGACCGCAGTATTATTAATGATATGATGTCATCTTATGATCTGGAGGAAAGCTGACCATAGCTTTAAAAAAGCTGATCCGTTTTATTGATCAGCCTAAATAATTATTTTCAACAAATAATATTAATGTGTGATTATAACTAGTGTGATGCATGTCGTGCTTAACATTGTGTGAATCTATGCTAAAATTTTTAATTTTCAATAAAGTAAAGTAGCCTCATTTAAAGTTTCAATTAAATCTTGTTGACTTATAGATTATGAATTTGGGATTATTTGAACTAAACTAAGTTGAATATTGGTGTCGCATGAAGTCCGAGGGTCTTAATCCAGCGAAGATGACATGGAAAAGTCCATAATTTTATCTAGCATGTGATACACATAGGCTGCACCCCAGCTCTGCGTTAACTTCAAAATTCTGTAAAATCCGAAATAAACAGGTCTCAATGCAACCAGCTCCCTTCGGAGCTGCCGATTCATACCTCTGTCCAAACCATTAAACTCCCTCCTCCAGTTCTGCCTTATCATCGCCTTCGACCTCTCATAAACGCTAAACGTCTTGGGGAGTAAAATGTATACCAAAGCCAGAAGGCTAAACTCGACCAGCTCTGAATACAAATAAATGTACAATGGAAACTTTCCAAGCCCCTGGAGTCCGACAATAGCCAGTGTTACACTGAGGATGAATCCAACTGTCAATGATGCTCCACAAGCTATGCATGCTGGCTCAGCGTAAATCAGATGAAGGATGCAGAAAACTCTGTAAGAATGTACACGGAGTTTCAACTGGGGCAATGTGGACATTCGGCTGAAAATTTTCAGATAAATGACCAGCGTTGATGTCATATAGAGGAGGATGAAAGCGTAGGTTTGGCTTGCCACAATTAAAATTACAATGCCAATACCAAGAACAATATTAGAAAAAGAGATGGAGAGGAGGAGTGAACTTCTAATTTGCAAATATAAAGACGGAAAATGAGTTTTGAAGAAGTAGGTGAGGGGGTCCATTTCCACATACACTACAACCGGAACGAATGTGTACGGGAAGACAACAAAGAGAAAGGTGATGTAAAGGACGACTGCGCCAATTATGTGGTCAGTTACAGATAAATAACTCGGGTTATCATCACCTTTTGCAAATAATTGGGAAAGATAAGAACCAGAGAAAAATATGAAAAAACTTTAATTTTGTAGTTTTGAGTTATACCTGTCCTTACCCATTGTATGTTCCATTCTCAGCATCGAATTGAAAAATAAGACGAGCTCATGTCTGTAGTAAACGATGGTGAAACTCACTTGCCAACACAGGATGGACATAAGAGCGTAAATCAGGAGGAAATAGGCCATTATATACTGACGGCTATTCAAAACGTAGAGGTTAGCCAGAAACAAATATATGCACAAGATGGAGCCCATTCCAAAGACCCCCACAAGGACGACCATTGCCCAACCTTGAATTTGCCAGTGAGTTTCATTTAGCCGGTATTCGCGCAATTTGGGGTCCCACTGGACAGGGAAGGTATAAAAGCCGTGGAAGACGCTGCTTAAATGGAACGCATTCCAGAGTAGGGGCGAAGCGAGATTTCCAATTGGAGTTGTTGTGGACGAGCTTGACGAAACTAGTCGGTTTAAGTTAGTTTGGATTACCTTTAACAATGTCATGTTGCCTTCTCTGACTTTCTCTTGCCAATGGGAAATTCCAGTAAGGATCCCTCAAACCTCTGCCAAAGTCTCAAAAACCGAAAGGCTGCAATTTTGTAATTTGCTGTCAAGGAAGAAGCAATATTTTATGCCTATAAATATTACCGACTATAAACGCTTCCTGAATGTAACTACAAGCTTAATTTACGTTATTATGAAACAACGCTTCATTATGATTTTAAACTCAATCTGTCCGTCTGTTTGTCCATCTGTCTGCGAGGGTAACAAATGTCGAACCACTGCGAATTTTCTAAATTTGTCCTCAGTTGTAGATAAGTATGGATCATAGCTCGGACAAGTGCAATCCGGTCACCCCTTTCCCCGGGAAAAGTCACAAAATATTTACTTTTAGTCACATATAGCAAATAACGATCATTGCAAAGAGGTTTTCTTGCAGATTTCAATTATGTACATTATCTTGCGAATTTTCAAATTCTGATTACAATCGGTTAGGTAATCAATTAATCTTTATCTTAATATGTAACATAGTTTCATCGGTCTCCTAATGTCGTTTGAAAACAAGTCACTCAAATGTGACATTGGTTCGTAATTTATTGCTTTCCATATTATAACAATTAATGCTTACATAATATTTGAAGGGGTACATAAAAAGTGGTTAAAAATGTTTTTTTGTAAATAATGCGCTTCTTATTCCGACATAAAAATATCAAACTATTTCCTAGATTACCTACAGCTACAAATTACATTTGTGGACATTTCTTTCCTTTGTTCTCTAATCATAGCTGAATATCGAGCTATTCCCATACCTCGGCTTGGGGAAGTAACCTTCCACACTGAGGACATTCCAAACGATTGCGGCAACCATAAGAAGCAGATATAACGTGAGGCTGAACCACCACACAACTTTCTCCCATCGCCTTTTCCTCAAATTACGTAACACATTTATTCCAACGAGAAGGCCAGCCAATGCTCCTCCTAAATGAGCAACGTAGCCAACCTTTGTCTCCTTGCCTTGGAATATACGGTAGTAGACTGCGACACCAACGTCACTTCCGGTTAGGACCACAAATGCGATAAGTCTAAACCAGGGGAATTCCATTTCTTGCCAGTTCTGTGATAAAATTACACGTCAATTTTAGTCATCATTCCATTTATCATTATCGTCATTCAATTTGATTATTACAATTTAATGCAAAATCTTACCAAAATGACACTGGCGAGATGAGCTGTAATCAAAGCATAAACACCGCCTGATGCTCCAACCAAAAACACTTTCGGATCAGACACAGAGGTGGCCAACGATCCCGCAATGACCCCAGCCAGATAAACGATCATGATCCTCCACCCCTTATGAACCATTTCGAGGGGGACGCCAAGCATGAGTTGCATTAGAATGTTGAAAACGATATGTGTGAGCCCAGCGTGGACCAACATATAAGACACAAATCGCCAGGCTTCATACCTCCGATAAGGGTCATAGATAAGTATTGAGTCGTATGGCACAGGTCCTTGAAGACCAATCCAACCCTTTTGTTGAACCAATGGGATGGTATAATAAAGGAACACTCCAAGTTCCACCAAGCTTATGAATATCATGAAAAAAGGCGGAGGGCAACATGAGTATTCTGCCAGGTAGCGACGCTCATTCTTCGGTACGACTGTATACGCTGCCGCCCTCAACGCGCTGCGGACAAACGGTCGATCGCTTGCCATGTAGTCGTAGCCCACAACCATGTCCAGAAACTCGTCATAGTTCAGCATCCCATTCTGGTCTTTATCGGCGAGATGGAGGATAGTGTCTATTGCGTCTTCTGGAATGTACGTCCGGAGTTCGGGCATGGACAGCAGGCGCCTGAACTCGGAGAGTCGCACTTCTCCGTTACGATTTGGCTTAAAGCGCTCGAAAACATGATACCAGTCCTACAAGAAGAATCATTTTGGTTACAACACTTCTTATAAGAAACCTTTACAAATAAATCTTTTTAATTGTGATATGACATACTCTATGAAGCTCCTGGAGTCGTATATCTTCCTGCTTTTTATGACTTTTTCGCGACGTCCGATAATCTCCCTTGTAGCTCATTATGAGTAAGGTTGTACACAAATTATTAGGTTGTCTATCTTTAAACGCGCTCCACTTACATTTGCATAGGCACACTTGAAATTAATCACATTGTTGAATTTTCCACTGGTAAAAATCTCATTATTTCCAAAACAGTCCAAATCCAAAAAATCCTTAAAATCCTTTCAGTCAGAGTAAGGCACTACGAATATGACGTACGTTAGATTTGGCATGTAAAAATCATTCCTGTGGTGAAAGACGTGTGTTTATTTAGTTCATTTGTGCGTAGATTACTCACACAGGTAGAAAATTATCACTTGCTGACTCACTTCAGCGGACTGACACTGACTCAGAGAAATTGAAGATTTCAGATTTTAAAACGTCTTCAAATATCTATCTCTCTTCTGTTATTATTATCATATCATTATTTACAGGAACAGCACAAAAAACTTTTGGCAAGATGGCAATATGCAATATTGTACCCTGCTTCTTTTAAAGTGTGCGTAGATCTCTTTGGTCTTCCTATCTTACTTTAATTCCTAAATGTCCTCAATTTTATCATCTTCTCATCAGTAACATCTTCCTACTATATCCTAGCAAGATGCAAACTGCCCAACAAATTGTAGAGTTGTTGTTGGGTTGGGTGCAATTATCTCTGTAAGACACGCATGGCTCATATCTTACTTTAAACCTGATCTATCCCCATCAGAGTTTTTTTTTTCTCTCACAAAATGCTCAATCCAACAGCTCAACTTATGTATGCAATATGTTCATCGCTCTTACACTTGTGGGATGCCTTAAAATTTAAAGAGGAGCTCAAGAAGACCACGACGACGGTTACGTTACGATCGAATGTACATGGCCAGACCACTGATCCAATATGAAGCCCATTTGGTGAAAAAAACGGCTTAACTGAACAACAAAAAGAGCCTTCGGTTTTTAGAACGTCGTTGTATAAGCAGTTGTATGTACTCAACCTCATAAAATATGCATTAATGGGACGAGTAGTGAATGAAATGGAATGAGCAACGCAACGGCAACAATGTTACTGAAATCGACATGACATATTGCGAGTGAGTGTCCGCCCCTCACCCACAGTCGTAGGTAGATATATACTTGCTCCTCTTCGAGCATTCAACTTGTGCAAAATAAAAAGTGGAATGAAAAACACAAAACAAACTATCAAACTATGCAGACGAAATGACATGTGCAAAAAACGAAGAGCCATTTCCTGTGCTTTACAGCTTATTGTGTTTGCCTAGCATCATTCCAATAGCCCTAACTGCATTGCACGTAGCCAATTCTGCATACTTTAAAATCCAAAGAACCCTATCATTTCATATCATTTTTTTTCACAATTGCAAAACACAATAAAGTCATAGTCATCTCATAAGGCACTTTCAGCCTCTGAATTGCATGAATTGAAATGAAGCCTAGTCATAAGCATGTCGTCATCATCAATTCATCAGCGTTGAGTATTTTTGTATCGTTAAATGTTAATGATAATGTACAGTGAACATAGCTGAGCCTGCTAAATGTAACCCTTCCATTCCTATCTATTATCTGATCACCAGACAGAGGTAGTAAATGTGTTAAAAAGGGAGTTTTTGTACATGGCATGGCATTTCTTTCTTGTGAAGGTGCGTGTATTGTTGTTCTTCAAGTCTATTATTGAACGTGATTATAAACAAGGCACTGTAATAATACAGAATAACAATAACGCACAGGTATTCATCCTCCGTTCATGTATTTGCAACGGAAATTTACAATAGTCAGTAGTGGGTTGTTTGGGTTGACTATTAGTCTATTCTACTTGTAAAAGGCCCATAGGATTGGGTTTAATGTTTTAGGTGAAGGAACGAAAATGCCTAAAATACAGGTAGGTGAAGGTGAGATGGCATTGAGAACGTATTGCTTTTGTTAAAAAAATCAACCTGTTTCATTATCTTCATATTCCATTGTTATTTTACGTGTAGTGAACCTTATCTAGATAAACTTACTTTCGGTTTCTTCGAGCTTTACGCTTAATGCCTCGATTTGCTATCTTTCACTGCTTGCTTTCATATGAAAGTTCAATTGGATTTATTGGGGTGACGTGAGACAAAATCGAAATAACAATTTGCATTGCCAAAACTGTGTTTGCATCATTATTGCTAGCTTAGTAAAGTTAGTTAGTTCTTTGATGATAACGTATTTTTTGTTATCGAAAAAAATTGAGCGTTGATTAGTTAGACCTGGCTGCCTGGCTGTATATCCTGATGAAATTGAGGAGAAGTGGGATGAGAAATATTGTAACGAATCGGAGGAAACCTCCTTTTTTAAATACTGATTTTGATCATCAACCTCATTACTCTTTGGGATTTAAAAAGCTTTGATGATGAAGTATACAGAGGTTGATGATGTCAAAAGGACTTATAATTTATAAAAAACTGTGTCTGCCAAAGGGTACCCAGGTAAAAGGAGAACTATGGCTTGAGTATTTCAAGTTGACAAGATCAGTTCATTAGTTCATAATTCATTCAGACACAATCTTATAGTTAGCCCCCAGTTAGTAGTCAGAATGATACGCGGTCTGGTTCTGGTTTATATTTATGCGTAAATGCAGCGCGTGGGTATCAAACGCAATAAATCGCGTCTCAACATCCAACGCTTTTTAATGCTTGATAGCTTACTTTTACCTAAATCATCTATCTGCAAAATCATAATTTATATTCTGATCACAACTACGAAAGAAGGCGTATACAATTCGTTACTTTTAATTGTTTTGCTGGGATTGCGAAAAATTTACAATTGGGAGGAGAATCATTTTCCATTATCCTGAGATGGTCAAGGTGAAATTCTCTCGTTACCCCAAACCCAGGATTTGACAAGGTTAGGTGGTTCTATAGTACTTTTATAGTACTTGACAAATATTTCATATTTCATATTGGCAATAAACATACTGCACTCCCCGCATAGTGAACAGTTATCATTACATAACTGTAAGAATAAACGAAGTCATATGCGAAAAAGCGTTTTTCAAGTTACATTATCTTACTTTGCTTGGCTTGCTTGCGCTGGCACACCCATTGCAATAGGGCATTGGATTATCGTTAAGCTCATGTTAGATTCACAACGTTATCCTAACGAAGAAAGTCGAAGAATAACAATTCTTCAATTGTGCACAACATTATTATAAGAAGGAGCAATATATGCACTATGCACCCAACTACCGGTTCATCGGATGATGAAAAATGTAGAGAAATTTTATGCGATGATCATGTTCCCATTGTGTATCGTATCACATCTCTAAACGCTAAAAGACTAGACAATATGGTTTTTCCTCTAATGTCGAAACTGTTAGCCTACGTATGAAAAAAACTGAAAAAAAATACAGTTTTGTCATATTGCTCCTACGATGGTGTTATGGCTTAGGCTTATCTTATAATATGTGACTAAAGTTAAGTGCGTGTACGTGCTAGTTGTTTCCCATGCTTAATGGCAGAAGGGTTTTGATATTCACTCCGATTGTAATATAGCGAGACATAATAATATAAGTATGGCGCAAGAAGAGTAGATCTGTAGAAATTGAAAATAAGTAGACGCAACATTTAATTGATTAAGAGCAGGTCGTAAAGTCGGCGGGTTTTCATATTATTATTACTTATATGTAATTTCATGTGTTGGAATTAACCAGATAATGAGACAAAAGATTTAATCAGTTGCTTTAGTACCAAGTAGGCAGTATAATGATGGCTGATGACATTCTAATTCTATCTTTCTTAAGTTAAAAATCAAGTTTTTGAAACTTATATGCTTATGCTTAACATGCTTTAAGGTGATTGTTATATGCTTAAACAAATACAAATCCATGCCTTAATTAAATCTTACAGATATTTTGTAGAGCCATACGGTTTTTATTTTGCTCATTCGATTTAGCTTTAAAATCCTTATATTTTCATTTGATTATGACGATTGTTTCCTTTGACAAGTGATAATGTTTGACATGAGTTTTCAATTTTAATTAAGGAAAGTAGGTAAAGATTCTTCACGTTTTCACTTATTCAATTCTAATAATAATAATAATATTACAGATATTTTCTTACGTTGTATGCTGTTACTTATGTCATTTTTCTTTCATTTATTTATCTTCACTTTCCAAGTACAGGTGTTGTAATTCGATCATTTATTTCTTTGGGACAGGTCACTTTTGGCTTTAGAATTTCAATTCAGTATGACTTTCACTTTCTTTAATAATTACAAATTAAAGTCTAGTCATCATTGACGTTTCAACAGCGGTAAATAATTTAGATATGGAGGGGAGATAACGGATTTACAAGTTTAAAATGACACAGGTTTTAGGTACACACTACAAAAATTAGATTTACAATGCCATTCCATTCCCACTCTCATGAGAATTCTCGCAGTTTAGCACACAAAAAGTCCCTAAATCATTTGGTTCTCCAGAAATCCTCACAAAGTCAAAAGTGCAAATACGTTCATTCATAATCCACAACAGTGTCGGTGGCGTTGACTAAGTCTGTAACTGTTCATCTGCAAGAACACGGAACAATGAAAATACATTCATACAAAACTAAGTAGCACTACTAAATATAACTTGTTAAAAGTTAATTAATAACAAAATGCACTATTAAAATTATTTAAGAGGGTAGGATGCGAAGTTAAAAATACTACTAAAATAAATTACAAATTGAATTCATTCTATTAGCTAAGAAATGGCATTTATAATAATTAATAACTATTTCTGGAGTAAACTAAGTAAACTAACTAAACAAATCATGTTAATTCTGAGTTACCGACGACGAATTTTTAGCTACATTTTATCAGTATCAGTCATTAATACCTAAGTAGAGTAAAGCAGAGCTCTGAAAGGGAAATTTACGTACGCTTTTTAGAATTTAACAGTAACGACGACGCTCTACCACACTGCGAGATGATACGTTAGCAAGCCCATCAAAAACGGTTGGACTCCGGCGAGCGTTAACAGGAAATACAATCGTCGCTTATTGCCGGTCATCACGTGTTCATGTGTCGTCACGCTGTAGATCTGCTTCTTCAAAGTTTGCACCAAAAAGTAGGATAGAGACAAACTAAAATATAACAGGACTCCGTAGTAGCCAGTTTTACTCAGGAACATTGAGCCAATTAATATGGACAGCATTCTATGGAACCATTAATAGAAAAAATTTAATTTTCAAACAATGTATCAACAGGGGATAAGAGTATCGTTCAATTAAATTTTGTAGGAAAGAACTGGGGAGAGTTAAAATGAAAAATAATATATTTAATTACCCGACAAACTTATATCCACAGAATGTTAACAAATCAAACACTTTAAGATCCGTTTGGATGACATACGTGAAGCCAGTGAATATCATTAGTTCTAATATCAGCCAACCTAACGCGGAACTAGCTTGCATTCCTAAAACTTCTGGCGAAAACCTGCAAATTTGAAGGGAAATATTTGTTAATATGACATTCATTATCTAACTCCTTCTCATTTGTAACAATTTTAATGAATTTTAAGAAAAATAAAAGTATGATGATCATTACTTTTGCTGCATTCCTAAGCTGACACCAGCAACGAGAATGTACGTAATGAAAGCCATTAGTGGTATGTACAGATCTGGAGCGTTCACCTCAAATCGCGGTTGGACTGCGTCGTCTTCATTCTTGTCATAATGTATCGACCAGTCCTGAAATGAAACATTAGTTTTTAACCTCATTTACCTCATCGTCAACATTATTAAGTAAATACTTGACAAAAATATGGCAAAGTATTACCTTATGCGTAAAAGGGAAGAAGAGGAGCCCCATCTTTTTCATGACATATCCCGTATCCACTGCAAAGTAGTACTTGAGTTTCGAAACGGACACGAACTTTTGGATCTTCTCATCCACAATCTCCTTCCCCTGTCCCACCAAGTTTTCTCCATATTGCTTCGCAAAGTTCTGGAGCACTGGATTAAAGTTATTCATTCCTGGGGGCATCATCCCAGCGGGATTAAAATAGCCACTGTCTCCCTGACCATAGCCTTGCTGTTGCTGAGGAGGCTGGCGTCCTCCTCCAGGTGCTCCAGGATATGATTGGGGTGGCGGCTGCTGCTGCTGGTTATACTGATCATAGCCCTGTCCCCCATTTTGACCATAACCTCCATAATAATAGTTGTAGTCCCCTCCGTTGTAGCCATATCCTTGATCGTCTGAATACATCTCGTTTAGTTGAATTACAAACTATGTTCACCTTTCAAAATGGATTAAATTTTAATTACTAAAAAACTAATAAATTTTGGCACTCGAAAAAACAGCTGATTTGATTTAACTTTGGCTAATTTTTAACCATCTCAACCTCCCTTGCACCAGAGCAAAAAACTAAATAACTTTCAAATCCCTAAACATGTCATCTTTAGGTCCAACTGCTTTTTACTATCAATTTAACTTTAATTGACGCAAATGCATTAAACTTTTTTATCCCCCTCTTCAACTCAAGAGGTTTTATCCTTCCTGATGACTGTGACAGTTAATATAAGGTTGATTCATAGTTCGCGGGCTTCCAACGTGGCCCCATCACATGACATATAGTACAGAGCCCCGCCTCCGAAAGCGCTCAAGTTTGAGTTGCCTGCAAAGTAGGGAGCTCAATGCAGATGAATAGTTTCGGTCAGATAGTCAGTCATGCATAGAAGCATCTTACAAGGAT
Source organism: Lepidocyrtus paradoxus (assembly GCA_034696885.1). NCBI lineage: Eukaryota > Metazoa > Arthropoda > Collembola > Entomobryomorpha > Entomobryidae > Lepidocyrtus > Lepidocyrtus paradoxus. Next base: position 9,305 of record JAQGAH010000614.1, on the reverse strand, counting down.
TAGGTATTCTCTATACTTATAACGAGGACATTTATATGCATGTGCTCAGCGGATTTTAACACGGGAGTGTATATCTCATTATCAAGCACAGCCACCCCACTTACCCCTTCCCTCCCATGTAATTACAAGTTTGCATCGGATGATGCAAGGTCCAATACCTTTACCATGCTATGAAAATGGCATGGAGGAGAAGTAGCTCCGCCCATTCAGTCAGTCTATAGCAGGTAAATACAAAGTATAAGTATAGTCATGTAGGAATGAGCTACTCAAAGGTACTGAAAGGAAGTGCCTGAAAAGGCGGAGTTAACTAATGAAGGTGCTCTTAACAGCTGTGCCCTAATTTCCCCTTTTAGTGTGGCTTGTTCTGCCTGCACGCATTTAGGTACTTTTGATTTTGATAAGCATCTTGAATGTATGGGATGATAAGAAGATGAATGAAAGGTGCATCAAAAAATTTCTACCTAGCATGTTGATGTATTACCAAAACCAAAATTTTTTTTAGCATGCCCTCCTTCTTCCCTTCATAAATTCAGCGCAGCGTGTATTTGGGACCTTCAATTCAGCTTGCTCACTGTTGTGGAAAGTATCAATTATAGTTGGCCATCATCATCTTTATGAAATTCATAATCAGCGAGAGACCAATTGTTCGCAAAGCAATTTAATATCGTGGATTTCCCTTTAATTTGCAAAGAGAGAAGAAAAGAATGATGCAAAAGCTGCTGAACTTGTGTCAGTCAGCGTAAAAAAAGTAACGCGCAAAGGGAACCTTTGCTCCAATTGCATTGATTGTTGACGGTGATAACGCGAGAGTGACGACGCTCGCTACGTTTTTGTCACTTTCCTTTTTCTTGCCTTGCTGACTGCGCTGCGCGTAGTTAGTCATTAGTTCAGTGTTACTATTTGTGGTGATCTCACGCAGTGCAAAACAGAGCACCAGAATTACCAGACAGACTGGATTTTGAAGTTCGACAAAAGCTAACGTATTCCGGTTAAAAGTATAAATATCACTGTCGCTGATTGATCTATTCTTTACGCTTGCCAGGTGAGTTTTAACTTTGAAATGTTGGTTAATTTATAGCTATTCATTGGTGCAGAACACTGGTTAAATATGGTCTTAAATCCCGTTAAAAGCAGTATCATCACTCATCAGCTGTCAGAATGCAGAATATAACATTTGTCAACTTGAACTGGATGTAGCTAAAGCTGTTTATTTAGGATGTTAACTATAATTTACGCCACGTTTTAATTGCTTTGTTAAATGGTCAAAAGGTATGTTGTTTTTTAGAAACAATTACAAGGAAAGGCAAGGTTATACCGTATGTAAATATATATACTGTATACTATTAACTTGCCTTGTATGTAAAGCACGCTTCAATGTTGAATGTGCACGGGTGCAGGATGAAGATAAGCGCTTCTGCTGATGTTACAGTATTTTGGCTCAATTATTCATGAATGAGTAGATTAATTAAAGTAGATGTATGTGCAATACCACCAACCACTACTAGTTAGCACTTAACAGTAGTCGATGAAGTGGACTAATGACTAATATATTGGAATCGTCCTGTGAATATTAAACAGTATAGTCAGTCGCGCGTAAATCAGGAGTGCTAGGTGTAGTATTATGTAGTTAGCAGCGTAGGCGTAATTAACTAATATAATAGACATGCATTCGTGCATATTTTTTTCGCAGAAACCGTAAACCTAATCACGTTACAGCTCACACCTTGACACTTGTTCAGTACGGTCAACTTAATAGGGATGATATTGTTGTGCAATATTTAATACCTTATGGATTTTGTTTGTATAGTTCATAGTTGTTGAGTACATGGATTAGGTAATCGTAACTTGTGCATATTAACATAGGTATTATATTGAATGTAATCATTAAAATTCGTATGATTAATGTTGACGCATGACAAATTGAATATTACATGGATGTAGAAAAACAAGAGCGATTGATTGACAATCATTCATTCATTAATCAAATCACATTTCGTCATTTCAGCGTAATCATTAATCAACGTTTTCCCCTTTCTGATGATGATGATGATGTGTAACATTTAATACCTAGAATATAACTTCATGCACATTTCTGCTGGAGATGTTAAATGACCCAGTTTTTAAGTGAACATGTGGTCGTGATAGATGGCTATGTATTTTTTATATAATTATAGTTTAACTTATTAATCTTTTTGGAATGATTTGTAGGTAAAGCCCAGACCCCAGATAGTGTGAAAGGATCTTTTTGGAGTTTTGGATTTAATTTCGAGAGTTTGAAATTACTTGAAGACATTTGAATACTGGCACAGCAAACGATGACAAGTACGAGTGAGACTGAATCTGCTCAACAAAATGGGGGAGGTCCCTCACCTGCTCCAATTGTGGAGCAGCTGGAGAATTTGAGGGTCAGTGGGGATGGTGCTCCTTCTGAAGAAGATGAGGATATCGTGAATCCATGGAACGTCTGCGGAAAATCAGACACCGGGATTGATTATGACAAATTGATAAGTGCGTTTGGATTGGATGTTTTATGAGTTGCTTGCTGCAAAATAATAATTATTATTATTTTGTTGAAACTTGAAATTAACTTTGATTTTATTAATTGCAGAGCGATTTGGTTGCGAAAAGATCTCTCCAGAAATGGTTGAAAGAATCGAGAGAATTACTGGACAACCTGCACATCCACTTCTCAGACGGGGAATTTTTTTCAGTCATCGTGACCTGAAGGTTATTTTAGATAGGAAGGAGGCTGGAAAACCTTTCTACCTTTATACGGGACGCGGCCCTTCGTCAAGTGCTATGCATTTGGGCCATTTGATACCCTTCATGTTTACAAAGTAAGGCTCATTCTACTGCAAGGCGTATTGTTTGCAAATTAATTAATAATAAAAAGCTCAATTTTGTATCTTTTTTAATCCTTGTAAATAGGTGGCTGCAAGAAGCGTTTGATGTTCCTCTTGTAATTCAGCTCACTGACGATGAAAAGTTCCTCTGGAAAAATCTTAGCGTAGAAGAAGCACAAAGGGTGGGTGTTTGGTGTTTTAGCTAAATAATTCCGAATTTTGATATTTATAGTACTAGTTCTGATCAAGTTTAAGCTCCAACTCACAATTATATTTTTTTATTTAGTGTGCGATCGAGAACGCGAAAGATATCATTGCGTGTGGGTTTGATAAGGAGAAAACGTTCATATTTAACGATTTCAAGTACATTGGGTAAGTAAAATCGGCTAATACATATGAATAACTCATACAATTGATAATAACAGCGGTTGTAATACATTTATTATGTATTATTCTGACTTTATATCGTTATGATTTTTAATATTTACAGCCAGAGTCCCGAATTTTACCAGAACATTGCCCTTATTTCAAGGAGTATAACCTTTAACCAAGCAAAGGGTTGTTTTGGTTTTGGAGACAGTGGTAGGTTTTGATTTAATTAATTGCCTATCTATGCTAGTTTCGTTAGTTATGCATGCAATATAGTCTAGACGGCATTAGACTAGACATTGACTTTTAATTTTAATTTCCCCCGTAGATTGTATTGGCAAAATTCATTTCCCATCGATTGAAGCAGCGCCGTGTTTCTCAACAAGTTTTCCTCATATATTCAAGAAGCGTAAAGATATCCCTTGCCTTATTCCATGTGCAATTGACCAGGTAAGAAATATTGAAAGATTGCAAATCAATCCAAAAAAGTGACAAAGGAAATTATTTATTCATGGCTTATGTATGGTACTTTTTATGGGTTAAAGGATCCATACTTCAGGATGACACGGGATGTTTCCCCAAAACTTGGGTTTCATAAGCCAGCTCTGATGCACTCTTCCTTCTTCCCTGCACTCCAGGGTGCAAAAACGAAAATGTCTGCGTCGGATGAAAACTCTGCTATCTTTTTAACTGATACAGCGAACCAAATAAAGAAGAAGGTAGATAATCAAAAAGTTCAATTACACGAATATAAAGTGATTATTCATTTTTATAAATTTTATTTGTTATAATCCTGCCATTTTTCTTTGCACAGATAAATAAATATGCCTTTTCCGGAGGCCGAACCACAGTAGAAGAGCACAGGGAGTTTGGGGGAAACTGTGATGTAGATATATCTTATCAGTATTTACGTTTCTTTTATCCTGATGATGAGAAACTAGCCCAGGTCAAAGAGGTAATTCAAAAGAAACTTTTGCTTTGCGAAGGAATGATGCCTGAATCGTGAAGTAATTTCTAACTTCTATACTGTTTACTTTAGGACTATTCTTCCGGGAAGATGCTCACGGGGGAGCTGAAGGCACTTTTAATTGCTGAACTTCAGAAATTGGTGGCAGATATTCAGCTGCGTCGAAAAACCATTACCAATGCGGTTGTAGAAGAGTACATGACTCCTCGTGCATTGAAATATAATTTTTAATCAAGAATTACCTCCACTATAATTTATATAGTCGCTAAAAATGTCGCGTATTCCGCTCTGAATATTTGGGTTCCTGTTTTGTCACCGCTCCTTACTAACGATAAGTGTAATATGTTATTTTATGACATGATATGACTGCAAACTATAATGTATCGCTTGTACACAAACCGTCAAATAACTTAGTGTAAAGGCGCATTATTGAGACCAACAAATATATACATTATGCAATAATTATATTATGAAAGTAATAATAATGTATGGATGCGCATTCAATTGATTTGAATTCGAATGTTGGTGAATGTTTGAAACCTAGTAGAGTAATCCTAGTTTTTTGACTGCCCAGTCGAGCAGCAGTATTGTTATCCTTGTCATGTCATAAATTATGTCAGTTAAGTTTAAGTTAACTTTGTATGAATTAATACGCTAGTAAATTATTTAGACATTTGTTGTTATTACCTGAACCAGATAGTTGTAGTACTATTTAGCATTTTGTGATTTCCTTTGTTTTCAACCAAATAATGGTATGCAAAAAATTATCATGTAGTTAGTCACAGGAATCTGGAGAAGTAAAATAGATTTTTAAGTCACGTTACCTTTCAAATTCTTTCCAACAGGGAAAATAAATGAATGATATTGGTAGACGGTTCATTTCAATCTCCAATTTAATTTACAAAAACAAGGTCAGCTATTAGTTAATTTTCATTTACATTGTAATTTTCGATCATTTGATATGGATGTGTGCAACGCTAAATTAAAATTCGAATAAAACTCTAAATAATAACATGTTAAAAACTTTACATCTTCTTTATTTCACTCTTTACATCATAGAGAAACCTTACAATGTTATCTATACGGTCTAAAACGACTGTCCCATTGTTTACATCATGCAACTCCAACATTGACCCAGACTGAGAAGGTTCAGTCACAGATTTTCCACAAACTATGACAAACGGAATACCCAGTCGTTTGTGGTCTTGAAGTCTTTTCCCAATTGTATAACTTGTTCTATCATCAAAGAGTACATCTCTGGGTAAAATTTTCTGCAATGACTCGTACATTTTGGAGGCCAATGAAGCCCCCTTTGGTTCTTCCTTGCTCCCTTGTTTCGGAGGTAGAATGGAGGCAACATAAGGGGCAATACGTAAGGGCCATCGGATTTCTTCAGTGGTCGATTTTACTTCCACAGATGCAGCCAAAAGCCTTGAAACTCCAAGACCATAACAGCCCATTTCCATCAATTCCTTTCCCCCGCTCTCAGTATTATACGTGACTCTCATCGGTTTGGTGTATTTTGTGCTGAGAAGGAAGGAGTGACCAACTTCAATCGAGGTGCTACTCGACAGCGATGATGACGATCTACATTTGATACATTTTGGAATTACGTTTGTCGTTTGAGTAGATCCACTACTGCCCCCGCTACTCGCTGCCATTACTACCTCGGTTTCTTCCTCTTCGTTTTGTTGTGCCAAAAGGTCAGCGTTAAATGCAAACTTACACGAGTCACACAATAGGATAGAGTCCTCGCCAATTTCAGAATGTATGTGGAACTCATGTGACATGATTCCGCCTATGCTTCCAGTCGACCCTTGTGCCATTGTCCAGGTCAAGTCCAGTGAATTCAATAATTTCTGGTAGACTTGATTGACTTGCTCGTAAGTAGCTTTGGCTTGCTCAAGATCCGTGTCGAAAGTGTAGAGATCCTTCATAAGAAACTGGCGTCCTCTCATGAGTCCAAACCGGGGCCTCAACTCATCTCTGAACTTTTCGGTGATTTGGTACAGTCTTTGAGGAAGTTGACGGTAGCTCAAGGGAGCTGATGTCCGGATGAGATCACAGATTGCCTCTTCATGAGTCTAAATATGAAATATACATACATTTACCTTCCATTATATTTATGAAGCATTGTTTTTTAACTAGACATTAAAACACTTATCAACTTATATTAATGTCTGTACCGGGCTTAGCAAGAATTCCTTCGAATGCCTGTCTTGAACGCACATCAACTCCGGCTTACAAGCATCCAATCTGTCGGTAGTCTTCCACAGCGAGGCTGATGTCAAAACCGGCATCTGAATCTTCTGACAATTATCCAGGCTCATCATATGATTATCAACAAGCCCTATTAACTTCTCCATCGCTTTCAATCCGATCGGAAGAAAATTGTAAGCTCCGGTGCAGGAAGAAGGGCGGATCAATCCATTGTCAACGAACAGCTAGATCAGAAATTAAAAAAAAACGCATTATTGTCAATTGTCAACCACTACTGACTACAAAAATTACGACCAACGAATCTGTTTTTTTTTTAAATTATGAAGACTCACCTTTAAACTTTTCGAAAGGTCCTCATCCCCCTTCTGCTTCTGAGATTTTACCTTACTAACCTTTACCTTCCCTTTTGGCTCTGGTGGAGGTACGTTAACCGGTCGATAAATTGAAGACATGTGGACTGAGCATCTTTGGAACTGATTAGTATGCAAATTCGTTTTAAGACTACCTCTCCCATGAGTGCTACTCCTTCGAAACAACGGCTCCAGAACTAGTAGTCTCCCCATTGTTCTTCACTTAAACACCACCTTCCTACACCTGCAAACAAGTTGTGTCACTTGCGTCAGCTTTTCAAGAGATGAGGTACTGATGAGTAACAATTAAAGTAAAAGAGCTTCAGAAACTTCCAATTTTGCCACTTCCCAACTAAGTTAATGGACTAATGTCAATTAATTACAAAATTAATCCAAATTTTTATTTGGAGGCAAAGAAAAAAGAAAGCACAAACATGTGTGTACTGACTTTCACCAACTTTTTCCATTTATTTTGGTCTCCACAAACCATGCATGCCATGCTTCCTACATCCTAAGCCAAGGGAGAGAGATGGATGAAAAGCGATAAAAGTTTACCTTGCTTCCAGTTTTAGCTTTTGTAGAAGTTAGGTTAGTTCCTCCCTTCACCACATCTACTCCCATATGGTCTACTGGTTAGGATATCTGGCTTTCAAGCACTAAAGTGCCCAGAAGGTCCGGGTTCGATTCCCGGTATGGGAAGTATTTTTTGCTCGGGTCGGATCTGATTTTTTTGCAGTTTATTTGAGTAAGCAGAAGTTTTATGAATGATTTTTTTATTTGGTGATTAATTAGTTAATTTTACTACTTTGTTTTGATTGAGGCCTTTCCCTATGATGATGCATGATGCGAGGTTGATTTTTTATGCATTAAATTAAATAAACCAAAAACCAATTGATAGTTAACCAGTGCCCCATTGCTTCTCCTCTCCTCAATAAAATAAACTATTTCTTTCCGGTTTTTTGCAAATGTTTGTTTTTATTACGGAAAGTTTTCTCAAAGGTCATAAACCGGACTACAAGTAGATTAAAATCAAAATCATATGAAATATAACTAAAAATATTAACTCCGACATTCCCATCCATTTTAGAGCAATCTTAAATCTTTTGAGCGGACAAAGCCAATCTTATTCGCCATAATTCCGGCCACAGCATCCTTCAACTCCTGATCCAGATAGCCACTCTGACCAAACTCGCTGCAGTTTGCTGCTAGAGCAGCACCTGCAATGGCAGTAGTTGGCCAAATTTTCCCGCAGGTCGTCGTCTTTCGCAGTGGCTAATTATTTGAAATTCAGATGAGAATACAATTAAATTGCTCGCCTTCACTCGTAACAGCAGACTCATTGCTCATTGATGATATGCCAATTAATGATGAGATCATTAATTTCACTGTAGGTGTTGGGGCAAGTCGAGCCAAGTATTGAACAACTGCATGATCACACATGATTGCCAAATTATCCTTATTCTTTGCAATACAACTGATGGCATACGCGACCACTGACCTGACCTGACCTCGATATCCAATGAGCTCAGTAAGTGAATTAGGGCCTCAAGTCCGCCCTAGTTTCTTACCACGTAGTTTCTTACCATTTCCGCTGACACCTGTTTATCAATCATATCAAAACGATTTAATTAAATATTGAGATACATATATGGTGCATGCAGTACATTCATAGTGCCATTCTGGAATTTATGTCATGCTTTTTCAAAGACTTATTTGATGAAAGCAAAATATAATATATCTAACCTTGGAGCTCTCCAAGCAATGGCAACACTAGCTGGACTCTAACGGAGGACTGCCAGGAGAAACCCATCTAGTTTCTCCGTTTCCCGCCTTGCCTCCTCATCTCTGGTCAGTTCACCCACCATTTTTGTGGTGTTTACAAGCAAGTCCCGCAAGTTTAATCGGCAATTAAATCTTAAGATGTATGCACTTGTAAGAATTTAAAATAATTCATTTAATTAGAAAATTTATATGCTTCATTGTCTCGCTTCAAAAGAGCGATAAGTCTCGGTGTGGTATCCATCCACTTTACAATATGAGCATAACACTGGAGGTCAGTCTTCAGTCTAAAGAACCTTGGTTCCTGATGCACTTATCAAAATATCTTCCAGTTGATCCAGTAAGGAGAGAAGCCCAACTAAACCTTCAGTTTAGGTGTTTCCTTTGTTGACTCATTCCTACTATCGTCAATTATTACGTCTTCCGGTTTGGCGTTATGAAATATGACGCTACTGCACTTCCATACAGCCAGGGACTGCGGAACCATGGGTGTTGTGGGTGACAAAACACCCACCAAAATCTTCAAGTGGGTGAAAAAGTATTTTTATCACCCACAAGATTTTTAAGAAAAAATCAGAAAAATGCACAAAAATGAGCATAAAATGATACTTACAACCATTGCTATTATAATGCACTGAATTTTGCATCAGGTCACATTTTATAAGCATAATGCAGTAATTTGTAAGTCACATATACAGCAACAAGAAGGGGGGCCAAGCTCACATAATGTTCGCAAATCTAGAAATTCCACCACTCCCCCAAACCCCACCAACCCTC
>JAQGAH010000613.1:0-30503 GCA_034696885.1 Lepidocyrtus paradoxus | reverse complement strand
GTATCGGCATGAATGAATGAATTGTTGTATAAAGAATTCAGTTGTAATAAATTATGCGATTATAGAATTACGGATTTGATAAAAAGTAGTTTGATTTTTTGTGTACAGGCTCACGGTCCTGTAACCGCTCGCGGTACTTGTTTTTATTATATTTTCATAGCGAAAGTCAATTCATTAACCTACGTCGTGAGCCTACGCAAGTTTTTAAATTGTGTAAACTCTGTATCAACTAACCCATTGCTGAAGAAAAAGGAATAAAAAGGATAAGGATGAAAAAGGGATACACAGTATGCTCCAAAAGAAACTTAGCATGGGAGAAGGAGATACCTTCATTATCCAGTTAACTGTCATGGAAACAAAAAATCACCCATTTTAATTATGATACAATTTCTTCCATTGAAAATAATTTCATGAAACTTTAATTAGCTTACACACTTAAAATGGGTGAATTTTTGTTTCCAGGAATGGTCAGCCAAGGTCAACTTTTAAGCACGAATTATCCTAATGCAAATTCGCATTGAAATGGGAAATTTCAGTGGGTGAATTTGCCCTATTTCACAACTACACCAATCCCAAAATACCCAACTACAAGACTGCTTTAATGTACAATTACCACAAAGAAGACTTATCATAAGCTCAAGCGATCTTCTTTTGGGGTAATGGGGTACCCATATTAAGCAGTTTGCCGTTATATTATGTATATAAATATAAATGTCCATTTGAGGTCCGTCCAACAGAAGTAAATTGTTCACAAATTCAGTTCAGAAGCTGGCAGCTAATCTTCCAATTTATTCTCTTCATGCTTTTGATGAATCACTATTATTAAATAATTTAAGACATTCACGATGTAACTCAGTATTTGATAACGGAAGTGTGGGAAAGCTACTTTAAATTATAACGAATTGGCACTTCAAAATCATTTTATCCTCCCAAATTTATCTTACACTTCTTGAAATTACTAAATAATCTGACCAGTGTCAAGTCAGACTGACATCCGACTAGAAAGCTTCTCAATTTTTGTTAAGGACGTTTTTTTCTACTTTTACTATTCTCTTTTAGTGCTTTGTCAATAAGGCATTTTCATTTTTCATAATAAAATTGAAAAAATCGTGGGCCTTACCTATTATTGGAGGTAATTAACAAATAGGGTCATTTAAATATGTGCAGTTTTAGTTCTGTTTCAATACGTAGGTATTATTTCCAAATTTAAGTATTAGTCGCCTCTAAATTGTTTATATTTAAACTGAAATTGCTAAACCTTGTACTGGCCCAGGAAGGTAATTATATTCCAAAGCCACCCCAAAGACAAAGACTTTGTGTCATGGATTCGGGCAAAAGTGGTACCAAAATGACCGCACGGATGCTCTGAATACAAATCTGAAATAATTTACGATGAATTCTTCCTGTAAATATTAGTATCTAGAAATCATAAATTTTTAATCATGGATTGCAGCCCGGAAAATCTGATGTAGACTAGAATGTTTGTTTATTACGTGCTATGTGCCATTTGAAAGAACTACAAATCCAATCTGCATGATTATCCATTCTGTTCTCTTATATATACTTAGTTTTATACAGAAGATGTTCTATACAAATACGTTCAATCTCGAAAGATAATACTAGATAAATTACATATGTAGGAAGCACGGCTGGTTTTATTCATCATCTAATTATGATAACATTGAGAACGGGTTCATAATGTAAGCCCAAATAGTATATTTGTAACCAATTGTTATTTCAAAACCGCACTAATTCTGCATTACTAGTTCTGCTTGTAGAATTTTGAAAATACAAGTATATACATGCATACTTTGATGTAGCAGCTTCAAACGAGAAAACGACAAATTTCTGGTCATTAAAAAGGCCTCCATCTGGTGAGATCCTTACCTTATTAAAAATACAGATATATTCTCTCAATATTAATGAGCGAGTGCTTTAGTAAAAGTATCATTCACCATCGTCGTCATTTAGATTAAATCCTATTATTGGCTCTTACAGAAGAACCATTGTGAGCTATTGTAAAACCAGTCACAAGAAAGCCAAACATGTTTGCTTTAATTTAAGTTTCCATAATTCCAATTAAACCTTTAGCCAACAAATTTGTTTTGTTTGTCCTACAAACTATGCTGGTCTTACGGTTCACTATAATTAACCCCCATTTCACTTCCCCCTCCTACAGTTGCCCCTACTCAATTTCCCCCAGCTTTCATTTGTGAGCAGTGAAGTCACTTTTGTTGACCTTGGTTTTCTTTTAAAATGCAGTGCACAGTATATTAGCTTTTATGTCACCGAAAATTGCTATCTGTAAAGCCCTCAATAATTTGTTTTTGAGCAATATTTTTACTCGAAAGCTGAATCATCAGTTGTTAAACTTTCGCTGTCATCTTAACAACTTACGGTGATAAATACATACGGTGTAACTTTGTCAATTCTCTTGATGGCTTTTAACCCTGTAGAGCTGATGAATTGCTTGCATACGTCAACGTCACCATCCATAACCTGCCTTAAATTGGTTCTCATTTTTCCTTTCACAAATTACTGGATCGATTAATTGATTTATTGGATTTTCTAGTAGATTTTAGGACAAAAAAGTGTAAAATCAAATATATTATGAGATTTCAATTCGTACAGAACTGGCTCATTAGCCTATATTACCCATTACTCAAGGACGCACAGAGTTTGACTAACACTGGGGTTTAGTTTGGTAATTACTGCCTGCCGATGACAGGAAAGCTCAACAGTTTTTACTTTATGCTGTAAGGTAGACTCCAACTCACACCCGTACCCCAGATTTACAGCTTTAGTTACAGAACATTTTGGTTGGCTCATACAAAATTTCAATTGGAGAAATCAAATCAAAAGAACGCTCGCATTATTATTGGCCTTGAATGTAGGGTAAATAATTTTTTAAAGTTATCGGTAAAAATGACTATAAATTGAAATGCTAGACATAACATTATATATATACTTAGCGGTGACCAGATTTATCAAGCTTCAGTGTAGTACTAATTCCGTCATCCAGAAGTAGTACAAAATAGGACATAAATTTTCCACCGAATTTACATATAGATCGAGATAATTTTTTGGTACGTGACGTTACCCTACTTTTATAATGTCAGACTATACGGTATCTAGTGCTGGATTATTTCTAAATTAATTTAGAAAAAGTTCAAAGAAAGAGGACAGGTAGAGTCAGTAAAAAGATTTATTCAACTTAACAAGATATTTCAGCTTATTACGGAAAACTTTGACCGTTTGAACACAACTGCATTTTTGACTACGGACCCGACTTATTAATGCTGGTTTGTTAAAATTCTCTTAAGAAGCAGCTATTTTCATATACACTAATTAAATGATGACTGTTTTACTTCTACCGTAGTTTGTTTTAGTTTAACAAAATCTACGATTATGTTTGATTTTGCGAAAAACTGAGAAGTTTGGATGCAAGATTTTTTTAAAATTTACGTTATAGCCAGGTGTCTATGCTCTGTGTCTGTCGATTGTCGCTATGGGGGCTAGAATTTGGAATTCTGAGATAATGAGAAATGAGAACAATGAAAGTCAGGTGAGCAAAGTGAACGTTTGCCAAAAATCGCCATGGTGGTCCTTCCATTTTGTTCATCCTGTAGAAAACAAATGAGCTTTATCTTTCTGAAATTTTGTTTTCTGAGGGCTTGGAAAAAGTTTACTGTCCTGGAAATTCCATCATCTTTGCTTCCCGTTGCATTTCCACTCATTGTTAAACCCAGTACGGTTTCAGAAATTCCTACATCATGGAGCAATGCAAAATATTTTATGCACTTATTTTAACTAAAACAGATCCAAACTCCTACTCTGTAAGATGGTTGTAAAGGTTGTAACATTTTTAAATCGAAGCAAAGTACTCTGGAAATAAAATCATCTCTTTTTGATACGGGAAAATAGATTTGTCTTTACAAGTTTCGCACTTTCCTTTAGTGCACAGGTTGATAATTTTACACTGCACGCAGATTTTGTTGTTGCGTTATTTTGCTCGATGCAGTCCTCAATAGCTTTCTTTGGCCCCCAAAATCCATTGAAATGTCTTTTTCCTGCAGCGGATGTCGTAATGTGGAAGTCTAAAAAGAATGATCGGAACTTTTAGTTTTCATGCAATGATTCCTCACGTTTTTTGTTCACTTAAAATGTTTTGGAATTCACCTTGCACAGCAAAGAAACAGTGGAAAGATATACATACATATAGCTGTCATCTATGCAATGTTTTAGCTAAAATTTAATATTTAGTTGGTTAGTAGTTCCGAGCGAATATTTTCGCATTTTTATCTAATGTTGCTGTTATTGGGTTTGTAAAAAACAAACATGTCGCACCTGACAACTGATAGCAACAAAATGGGATAGTCTAATTAGAAGGACTCCTTGTATTTTTTAAATCTTCTTTCATCGGTCATCAGGCTTTTACCAATTTGATCGATAATTAAAAAACTGGTTAACTTATAAATCGTCATCGTTTTGGAATTTTATAGCACTTGATTTGAACAATTACATTCCAGTACAAATTTTTTGGCTTGTAAAATCCTATATAATGTAACATTTTTACAAACAAGTTTTCTACATTTTTGTCACGTGGGATGCAAGTGGTAGACTTACAACAGAGTTCCTGAGAACATTAAGACAAGAATTTCTATCATTAGTAGATGATCATCAATTTCATTTTCTAATTTAATCTGTAATTAAACTGCAATATAATTTAATCAAAAATAAACTTCAAAGGCACACTCAGAAAATAATGTGCTCAATTCAAAAGTACAATAATTATAATGCTCACACATCTCAAGAAATTTGCATGCGAAATCACCTGTATACCAAATTATCAAAAATTGATTTCGATTAGGCTTTGACAAAAAAAAGCTTAGGTAGTAATAATAGAAAGGAAGTTGTTTCATATCTAATCCAAAGTTTGCGATGAAAATTTAAAATGCGTAGAAAAATTGAAGCCAAGTTGTAGTTAGGAATATCTACAATTTATGTATTTAAGGAAATGAAGCTATATGGAATTATCGTAAGCCATGCCATGAAGCTAATCAACCAAAGAACTAAACTTAGTGAACTGCCGCCTACTTAAATTCTTCGCCAGGTTTCACGGTAAATTTTGCTGGAGGCCCAGTATTCTTGTAAAGTAGTACTATACGGATGCTTAAAAATATAAATAAAAAGAACTGGATGATTGTATCAGGAATATTTTTGATCATTTATGGAAGCGTTGGTGAGAGTAAACTAATCGAATACAAAACTAGCTAGTGGAACTATGCATGTTAGTTAGCATACAAATCTGCAAATTGCATATTTGTACGAAAGGATTAGAATAAACTGTAGACAAATCAACATAAACAATTTTAAACGTACAATCATTAAAAAATATTTAATTTTTTATTTGTATAGTTTTGAATTAGTTGCTTTCTTAATTTACTCTTGATACAACTTGGAAACAACACACACCTTTGTTGTAAAACAAAATAACGTTGCTTGAAAATCGAAGAACTTGGTCCGTAGTTCTTTTCTCCAGCAAAATCGCTATACAAGGCGCTTACAGACACGTTTGTACGTAGATTTGTTGCCGTAAAAAAATAATGTTTGAAAGTACTGTTCACGCCCGAAAACGCTGTTTTACCCGTGATCTCCGAAATAGCGGAGTATATAACGTTACGCAGCAAACTATGCAATTTGCATAACCACTCTAATATCAACCTTCATGAAATATGTTGCAAATTCTGAAATTGAATTTGCCATATTTATTATCAGGACAACACACTTGACATGTGAGTAACATATTATTTTCATCTTATACATGTCCCTGCTGGGTGTAAAGAATGAGCAACGAAGAAAAAGTGAAATGTTGGGGGATGAAGTCATATCTAAAAGTTTCTAAATATTCCAAAAGAACTCACGGAAGGAGTGTGAAGTTTCATGTTGTCCCCTGACTTGATCATTTTGACTCATGTTCAAGTTGCACGCATTTTTTAAAGTTTGGAAATGAATTGAAAACGGGAATACACGTACTTTTTGTATTTGTACTCATTTGTAATAGAAAAGTGTTTCTTATTCTTCGGGTATTCACTGATTATAACTAATTTGCACAGAACCGGCTCCTTGCAGGTACGTGATCCTGAAGAAAGTTTTTAAGATTCGAATAGTGGCAACACAGACATTTGCGGAGAAAGTTGGTTATCGCTTTTTATTATTGTTGGGAGAAAATTTTAAATCTTCCTTGGCACATTTACAATAAGTATTTAGAAATTTCACCTTCTCTCGTCATCCTTCTTCTTAAACCTCATATAGTTGGTTTTGTATCATTTTTTTTGTTCTTCTCGATTATAAGACTACTTTAATAGTCCGAAAGTTGTCTAAAAAATGACCCTTTAAGAAAAAAAAGTTGTTTGTATGTTGATGACACGTAACGTCCTCGTGACGAGCATTTCCAGGTTGCGGAGAATAAAGTTATCGAGATCCACAAGCAATGGGCTAGTGAAGCGTTTCAAAGCATTACGTTACCGGTAGTGGGGATGAGTATAGCTTCTTTGTATTCATAAATATGCACATAATTGATATTAAATGTGGCTCACTTCCCCCAGAAAGATTTCTCATTGGTTCGCGAGGAATAGCATAGTTTTTAATTAATGATAGACTCACCAAACACCTTGCCAATGATTTTATGGATTTACGTGTTATGTTATATATTTTAAAAGTTCAATTTTTTAAAGTTTCTGATATCTCATAATGTACAGTATGAAAATTCAAATCTTCCACAGATACTTGTGAAAATATAATAGTAATTTCAGGGTAATTTAATTCAGGAAATTTTGTGGATATCCAGAAGTAATACGCATAAAGATAAAATCGATTTTCTGGACACGTAACCCCAAATTTCCACCAAACTAGCCATCCACAGCTATCAAAACTTGCGACCGTATACAGTATGGGAAACTCAACATACCTGACTTCAAGACATAACGCACTTAACCTTGGCAACCATTTAAAGTAGGCCTGTTCAATTAAAATTACAGAAAACTGTGTTATGAAAACCTTAAAAGAAAATTAATGCAATACGTGTCGGCGTTTGTTGCAATGATTAATGTAGTTGCACTAATGAAGTCATCGTGTTGGTCTGGTTGTCGAATTTTGCATTAGGTTTTATCCTATACGAAAGTAATTTGTACATCACAAAAATTACCATTTTCAAATATTCTGTATTTTTGATATAAAAACCTATTACAAAAATATCTAGCTGTTTTCGTATTGAACTGTTGGTGCGAACTAATGATCACTATTGTGTCCTGCACGACCAAAGTCTATTCGGCACAAGATTGGTGCAAATAAAATTGCATGGCTTTTTTAAATAGTAAAAGTACATATTTCATCTAAAAAATTGCATTCAATTTTTGCATTTTTTGGCTTATTTCTGGTGTTGGTAGTAACCGATTTTGTTGGTTAACGAACTCGATTCGTGATTTTGCTGGACACTAATGCTGACAGAGAGAAAATGCAAAACAAATCGAAACTGTAGACGCTATCGTGTTGACAGACAGACGGACAGACTGCCCAGACGATCTTAGTAACTTGCGTTTCACCTAACGGTCGCAAGTTAATAAGTAGATTCGCGAATCTACATTTACTAAACTTGTTACGTAAATTCTAACTTTTATTGAACGTTTATTACCCATAATTTGGCTATCTGGGTTCTGCTTGTATCCAGTGGCATAAAAGACACCATGATACCAGTGTTTAGATGAATGGGTTAATAGAATCCAAGATAGATTGTTACTGTTGTTAATGTTAATCTTTATTTAACGTGTTTCATGATTTTTTTTCACATTATAACAGTGATAACAGTTCATTTCTCGTTTAAAAAAGAACAAAAAAGTGCGTTTAAAACGAAGACAAAAACGTGGAACGCCATCAAAGAGTGTATTTATACTTAGATACGCTTTAGCTATTTTAAATTAATAAACTCCGGTTAAACTATGTTTATTTACATGTACCCATTTTATTTTATTCCAGAAAAATTGGCGGCTCCGATGAACCAAGGGATTACTGACATTGGCCAGCATGGGCATGGACAAAATGAGATGGGAGGAATTAATGGTAGCACATCCGACAACTCTTCAGTTAAAGGTAAGCAAAGTTTTGAACCTTATACATTTTTGTCCTATCAGAGACACCCACATAAAGCATTAGTACTATGACACGACAAGTAATGCCGATGCTTGTCAACGATCCAGTTATACTGTCAGTAGCTTTCATCTTTTTAATGCATAAGTTTAAGTACTCTTTTTTAAACTTCCTATTGAGTTTTCAATGAAAGGTACGATTTTACAAAACATAATTAGAGTTTGAAACATGGCAATTTTCCTCAAAGAATTCATAATTTGACGTCTACTTAATTAGATAATCATATTTAAATTTTTCATAAATAAATGAAGGAGTAAAGGATGCAATTTTTATATTTCATTGTAAACATGATGTTGGTTGAATGGACGAGCTATTCCGAAGGGCTTATTGCTCAATTAATGATTATTGATTACTGTCTGTATCACTATCAAAAACAACATGCATACTAACTGAACGTTAACTATAAAACAAATGACATCCTATTCGAAATCTGCGACATCATTATATAACTACAACCTCATCGTAAACTAATCAAACTTTTTACCTTCCAACTACGTCCCACGACATATTTGAGTAAAAGATTTGGTTATTTAAATGGAAGGTAAGAATAATATAGTGACATAAATGATTTGGATGCTACATAACGTAAATCTGAGAACTCTCTAATATACAGTTCAAGAAATCTTCTATTAAGGGAACGGTATTTTAAGTATCTCGATCAAATCGATGGGGTATTTGAAGACTGTTTTTCCATCCATTTAAATTCTAGTAATTCTAGTCTTAGCATTAGATATTTTCTTTTCACTCACCTTGATAAATGTTGACATTTTTCTCTAACCTATACATATTTTTTTGCCGGGCACTTAACATTTGAATTTCCTGGTATAATCTACAAATGTAATACTGGAGTGTAGTAGATTTTAAAATAAATAGAAAGAAACTTGAAAAATGCGGAACTACTAAAACTAATTCTTGCATATGGAGTTGATTTCATAAGACAGGTGACTATTTAAGTAATTTAAGTTACACATTATAGCCGTACTAATTATTTGTTACTATTGACATATCTGCATCCTTTGCTTGCGTATTTGTATTTTTGTTGTACTAAAATTGGTATTAAACTGAAGCAATGGCCATCAATTTAAAAAGTAATACTTTTATGACCCAATTTGCAGACTGTAACAAATGGCTCCGCTGCTTCATGATATGAACCTTGCGATGCTTATCCGAAGGAAAGGGGAATATAGAACGGATAAAGCTTAGTTTCTCTCAATCTCCGCAAGTTCAAATATCTCCCCCTTTCATTAATTTTTGTGATAGTCTATTGACTACGAAACTATGGAAATTTAACTTTAAAGAAATTTCACTTGTTGAGGGTGGCAGGATATACTTACAGATAGTATTATGTGGAAAGTTACTTGCTTTCTGGAGAGAGTTGCATAAAATTCCTAATAGTGTATCCTTGTCATCCTATTATAATTATATACATACATAAAACAGATGAACCTGGAGATTAGCTCAAATTCTTTGGCATATTTTTAATTTGAATCAAAAGTATTCATCAACCTACCGGGATTTGAGTGCTAAAGTTGGTTTATTTTTTCTTAAAAAGTCAACGAAATAGTTATTGTTGGATCAGATTATTTTCAGGAGCCACATTGTTGACATTGCAAAAGTAAACGGAAATCGACCGTAATACAGACGTACTTATGAGTAACTGTAATTATTTAGTTTTGCCAGCATTTTGGTAGATACTGAATTTTTCTAAATCGTCTTAATAGCAATGATGGGGACCTCGGAGCAACTACCCACTTTTCTTTCTTATAAATAAATTTTCTAGGTAGACTGGTATAACCAACTCAGAAACACAGGGTGACTTCAGTTTTCTTACGAATTCATCGATAAGAGGGCTCATACTCCAATATTTAGGTAGGAGTCCAACTTCCAGACGTGGTACACCAGCATCTTTGAATTTTCTGGAAGTGTTTAAAGTCCTCATACAGCTCGTTGCAAAAATATTCATAACTGCGGAGACTTTTCTTGGAAGGATTGCGGAGGGAGGTCCAGTTTTTCAAGATGTCAGAGATGTTGGTCTGATTTTTGGAGCAAGAGAAGGGTTCGAGATGTATCAAATCTGCCGACAGTTCAATTATAATTGATTCAAAGATTGACTTAAATAAGGTGCATGGGGCTAAAATACAAATAAAGTAAGTTAAAACGGTACTAAACGAAACTGAAACTACAAGGCTTTTTTATAAACAAGGGATTGGGAGTAGGATATATATATAAATTACCAAATTTCAGCGTTAACTAGCTAACACTAACTACTTGAAAACCTAAATAGTGGATAAATAGTGGCCATTTTCTTGGAAAGGATCAACACTTTTAATGTCTGGTTCTTGTCCGCTCGCATTGTTTATTCCAACTGAAAGGTAGGCTGGAATTTGTGTCTGAATTCCAATTTACACAACTGGTAGAAGTACGGGCACTCCTGCGTGTAATCTCGTAGATGAAGGAGGAATTCGAATTTATTTAGGAATTGCTTTCCACAGAAAGCACATTTACATCCGGCCATGAATTCTGAACGATGAATGTATTTAGTGTGAATTAGTCCTGACTTTGTTTGGAAACCTGCAGAACAAATTTTGCATTTAAAATGAGTTCCTTGTACAGTATGAATTGGAAGATGCCGTTGTAGAATGCCTGTTGTAAGAATTCATTACAGTAGTCCCATTTGAACTCTTTGACTGCTGAGTGTACCTTTTCATGATTGACTAAACATTTTTCTTTCTGATTTTCTGCATTTGTAAGGTCCCTCATAACCAAGAGACTTCCTGTGAGCTTTAAAAAGTTGTGACAAAAGTACAAAGCTTTTTTGTGCTGAAGTTGACATTTCGTTCCAAAATATTTTTAGTATAGTACAAGTCAAAAAGGTAATGGAAATCATACACTTAATTTTAAGATGAGTTGACCAATTAAAATTATCGATACCAAAAAAAAAGGATTTTGATAAGTGTCCGGTCCCACTTAGGGATAAAATTTGACAAAATTTTTGTTTAAACAAATCTAAATCTGTTCGCGAATAAAAAACTAAGTTAATCGTTCCTTCCCTTGCCTACTACTTTTAACTTTAAGTGTTGCTATGAACTGTTAACGCTTATTTTTATTGATTGGTTTTTGGAACCCTATTGCGGCTTGCTACAACAAAAATGTTACCAAATTGAATCTCTCATGACCAAACTTTTAAGAATCATGTTTTGGTAATCATTTGGTTGAGTGTTCCCAGTGACTTTGGTTAAAGTATTATTATGTTGTGTATCCACACCAGAAACCGCAAACATTGGTGGCTGTTGATTCATTGGTAGATTATGCATTTGCAAATTAAGTTGATTCGATCGTCAACCGCTGCCCTTCATAAATCTTTTTCTGTGCCTCCATATTTCTTCTACTATCCATCTCATCAAAGATTTGAGGGTTTACTACAAACCTGGAGTCGGCTCCACTCCAGTTAGGTGGTCCATGTCTCCTCAACGTAGGCTGTGGCTGTTGTGAAGTATACCTAGATCATGAAGATGTAGATTGAGGATATATACCTTTATTTAGAGTTTTTTATTTTCATGAAAGAATGAAGTGGATACTCATGGTCGCCGATGATGATGAGAAAATAAAAAGACAAAACCTGCAGTTTTATTGCTTTTCAATAGCATGAGTAAAATTTGTAAAATGAAAATGAAACTAGAAGGTTTTTATTATATAGCAGGAATCTGAGTAGGGTATAAATTACCAAATTTCGGCGTTAACTAGCTAATACTACTTAAAAAGCTAAATATTGAAGAGATAGTTCTTATTATTCCTAATTTAACAAACATCGTAATAACAATAAAAGAATTGTATAAAAATAAAGAGAATCATTCTTGGACAAATCCTAATTATTAATAAAAGGTTTATAAAGGTAATATTCTGCATATTTTGCATTTACTATTGGTTACCTTAAATTTTGAAATTACCAAATGAGACGTACGCTGGGATTTGCATCTGAATTCCGATTTACATAACTAGCAGAAGTATGGGCACTCCTGAGTGTAAAATCGTAGATGATAGAGGAATTCGGATTTATTTGGGAATCCCTTATCACAAAAAGCACATTTACGTCTGGCCATGAATTCTGGATTATGAATGCGTTTAGTGTGTTGAATTAGTTCTGCTTTTGTCTTAAAACCAGAAGAACAAATTTCGCATTTAAAAGGAGTTCCTGGTACGCTATGAAGATGAAGAAGATGCTCTTGCTGTTGATTCCTTAGTAGATTATGCGGATCATTCCCCCCTCCTCTTTCGTTCGTCAACCGCTGTCCTTCATAAATCTGTTGTCGTGGCTCCAAATTTTTTCTACCATCCATCCCATCAAAGATTTGAGGGTCTAAGTTTAACTGTGGTTGAGGCGGTTGTCCTTGTTCTTGTAAATGATACCCAGATCCTGAAGATTGAGCAAATATACCCCCAAGACCATGCGGCTGATTCTGCTGTTGTTGGGGATTTGCCCCAATGGAAGATGGGATAGATTGTGGCAAATAACCGGCATCATCACAGTCTAACTGTGAAGCTGCAAAACTTTGGAGCTTAGCCACACTGCCACTCCCGGCAACTGCTTTCCTACTATTTGAGCTCTGTTTCCATGCTTGTTCTAAATTAATGGACCTTAATGGTTGTCTTCTATCATCCATTTTTGGTGGTCCAGGAAGAGCCACCATTGTTGACTCAGCGCCCGTATGTTCCATCCCCGACATTACGCCTCCAACATCATCCAACATTTCAGTTGAAGGAGCAAGTGAAGCCAACCATTCGTCACTGAGCAGATCTTCAGTGTTTTCATTCCATTCAAATCTTACACCAGCTCCTCCATTATTAAAGATAGAGCTACCTTCACCAGCAGCTCGACTTCCAGCTCCAGCCCGATTCATGTCCGGATATTGATTTTCTATTTCCTCGAACCGTTCTTGTTGTTGGCTCATGTGTTGGGGAAGGGCCAAGTCAAAATGATTCTGTTGTTGGGGATGAAATGTGGTTGAGTTTGGCGGATTGTTTGGGCCATCTCTATTGGAAATACCTTGCTGATTTCCAGGATTTGGTAATTGGGAAGAGGGTGGCACGTTGTTCATTGGGAGATTAAAACTGGGTACACATGTGTTGTGCCTATTATTGGAGAATAGCATTTTTTGTTGGTTCACTACGTTCACATCCTGCCCGTAGGGATGATATTGTTGTTGAACTCCATATTGCTGATCCGGTGGGGTAAGCATACGATGACCAGGATTATTTCCGAAATTGACTGATCCGCTAGGACCAGTGGTGGCACTTGAAGGAATTGCAAAATGGGATGGGAATGGTCCATCTATTGAAATTCCACCGAATGGTGTACTTTGACTATTTTGCACGGAAGAGGAAGGAGGTTGTTGTTGCATTTGACTAAGGATTTGGTAACCCGGATAGCAAACAAATATTTTATATTACTATTTCTTGTCAATTATTATATAGTTACTTTATTTTGGGAGATGCAAGCTTGGATAGTGTTCCTTGATTAGTTCAAAATGAATTTTGTCACTTCGCAATCAGTTTGTGATTTTTAGTTATTTCGAAGTCACCTCCGACAGAAGAGACTGTTACGTCACATTTATTTTATACTGTTACACTTTGCAAATACGTGAGACTTGCACTGCTTCGCAACGAATTCATCATTCAAGCTAGGAGGAAACGCAAAATAATATTGTATTTGTTTTAGCAGTCAGTCAGTAGCTTAGCTCAAATTATACTGTCGAGTCTGAATTTTAATTACACTTTAAGTCTGGGACCTAACGAAACTCTGTACCCCGAATAAAAGCAGTTAAATACCACGAACATCTTCCAACATGAATGAATGCAGTCCATTTTTGCCCTTCGAGTAACTTTTACATGCCAAGCCCTGAAGTAATATAAAGT
The DNA here is from genome assembly GCA_034696885.1 of Lepidocyrtus paradoxus. Taxonomy (NCBI): domain Eukaryota; kingdom Metazoa; phylum Arthropoda; class Collembola; order Entomobryomorpha; family Entomobryidae; genus Lepidocyrtus; species Lepidocyrtus paradoxus. The sequence goes on along the minus strand of JAQGAH010000613.1, from coordinate 16,385 downwards.
TCTAAAAGTTATCAGGATAGGTACATCTATTTCATGAACTTGGGTGTAGACTTGATAATTTATTACTAATAAAGGATTTAAGGAAGATTATTCTGCTTATTTTACATTCATTTCAAAATGAAAGCCTGCCACTTCCAGCATGGGCAGCTATCAGTATAGATACCTGATCAAGTGATCAACACTATTGGACATGCTTCACATTTTTTGTACTGTGTTAAGGTATCTGGGTATTTACCTTAAATTTGATTAAAAAAGGCTCTGGAAAAGTTCATAAGTGTAAGTAAACTGTAAGTGATTAAATATAAATCCTTACAGTTACCCCAAATCTTCTGATAGTCGATATCCATTATGTTTTGATGAGGGGTCATATCCATGGATTGGTTGACTTTTGCTTAACATCAACCAACATATCGTAGCAGACACTTTCGGCTGAAGTTTGGAATAAGAGAAGCCTCTGAGAAGGATCGAAACAGACGGCTGATTAGAATTGAATGACGTACTTATTCCTGATATCGGGAATGTGAAGAAATGAGATCACTTCCATCCAAAAATTGAAGCATGAGTTCTTTTACAAATGATTTCGTAAGATGACATTTTCAAGAAAGGGAAAACTGCAAAGGATGCAGTGCTGTTAGCAAAAAGTAACCAGATTGACAGATTTATGAAGGCTTTTGGTTGACTTTTGCTTAAAATCCACCAAAAAATTTAGGGTGGAATCCTGTCTTTGAAGACTGTTTGCATTTATCGTGGCAGACGCTTTCGGCTGAAGTTTGGAATAAGAGAAGCGTCTGAGAAGGATCGAACCAGACGGCTGTAGAATTAGAATTGAATGACGTATTTGTTCATGACATTAATGAACTGCTAATGGAGGAATAAAAACAATAATGCGATACAAAATTATGCAAAATTAAAAAGATATTAAATGGGGGAATAAATGATAACTGTAAATATCTTGCAAAGTATTCTTGTTATTCTTCACTCGAACGGATTTGTTTCTGACAATGAGTTTGACTTACTGAACCAGTGATCGATCATGTTATCAGTTGTTTTTTACCGCGCATGCACAGGTTCACATTCATAATTCTGTGGCAGACATAAATGTCTAAAAAGCCAGATGATTGAGAGTGGCAACGATTACAGATAATTGACAACGGAGGCGGTTAGCTTGTAATCCGCAAATATGATTAAAGAAATAATCAATTGATCACAATTAACTGGTTAACGTGTTCTTCTGTTTTTTTTTAAATTTGCATTTAAGCCAAGAAATATTCATGCTCGTGGATGATGCTGAGTAAATAAAAAGACAAAATCTGCAGTTTTACTGTTTTTCAATAGCATGAGCACAAATGTTCAAATAAAAAGGAAACTACAAACTGCTTTTATTATGTAATATGGATATGAATAAAATATACCTATAAATCTCCAAAATTATGCGTTAACTAGCTAACACTAACTACATGAAAAGCTTAATAGTGGATCAATAGTTCTTAGTATTCCTAATTTCACAAACAGTGCAGCATTGAAAAAATTATATAAAAATAAAGAGAGCCATTTTTTTTTGACAAAGCATCTTCTCCGGCTTCTCCCGTCCCAAGATCTAGGAAAAGGGAGCATTCTGAACTCACATTTTTTCATCTCAAAAAACATCCGTTTCATGAATGCGCATGTGCGAATTCACATCAGTCTGGAGAGGGAAACTGCTCAGACAAACTCCACAAAAATAGAGATTCAGCTTTGAATGATACTTTTTTTTATGCTGTCGTAGAGTTTCTTTGGTTCGAAAATCCTTTTGACATGAAGTACATTTGAAACGTTTCTTCTCATGGGTTTGAATATGTTGTTTAAGGATACGTTGATTGTAGAAGGCTGTTGGACATAATGGACATTGAAAGTCTTTTGTCCGCTCGGGATCGTCATGTGTTTCCAAATGAGATATAAGCTGGATTTTGTGTCTGAATTCTCTTTTACAAACTTTACAAATGTACGGACACTCATTAGTGTGCGATCGTGCATGGAGGTATAGTGTGGATTTAGTTGGGTAACCCTTTTCACACAAAGTACATTTATATCTGAACCTAACCTTAGGATCATGAATTATTCTCTTATGTTGTGTTAGTTCTACTTTTGTTTTGTAACCAGAAGAACAAATTTCGCATTTAAAAGGAGTTCCTAGTACTGTGTGTGTCGAAAGATGCCGTTGTAATCCATGCTTTTCCATAAAGAATCTATTACAGTAGTCACATTTAAATTCTTTAACTCCAGAGTGTCCTTTCTCATGTCTGGCTAAATGGCTCCTGTACTTGAAAGATTTTTCGCACACGTTGCATTTGTATGGTTGCTCATTTTTCCGAGATTTTCCAAGAGATTTCCCATGAGAGTTAAGCTGTGAAAGAAGTGCAATTGGTTCTTGAAAAGTGTTATAGCAGAGTGGTCATGTTGCACTGAAGTTTGAGTAAAATAATTAAGGAAACCGTAAACTTAATTCGAACTGACCCATTGAAATGATCGAATCCAAAAATTGATTCTTACAAGTGTGTGCAGTCTAGATGAGGGATGATCCAATTTGGTCAGATTTTTGTGTAACAAATCCAAATCTATTAACGAATAAAAAACGCTAACTTAATCTCTCGTTTCCTTGCCCACTATCTTAAGATTAAATGCACACTGCTACGAACTGTTAACGCTAATTTTTTATTTTTGGTTTTTGGAACCATATTGCGCCTTGTTAAAACAAAAATCGGACCTAATTGCATTCCTCGACGGAACTGGACATGTCAGAATATTTTTTTGGTATCGATCATTTCAATTATCAATTCATCTCAGAATTAAATTTGTGGTTTTCACCCATTTTTTTACCTCATTCGGTTGAGTGTTCCCAGCGACTTTGGTTAAAGTACTATTATTATGTTGCGTTATCTCATCAAAGATACGAGGGCCTAATATCATGTCCGCTCCACTCCCATTAGATTTTCCATGACTCTCCAAGTAAGGCTGTTGTGAAGTATATCCAGATCCTGAATCCTGATCCAGACCTCCAATCCGATGCGGCTGATTCTGCTGATGCGGGGGATTACCCCCAATGGAAGATGGGATAGGTTGTTCAATGCAGTCCAATGGTGAGGCTGAGAAACTTTGGAATGCAACCGTAATTCCACTCCCGGCACTTGCTTCCCCACGATTTGAGCTCTGTTTCCATGCTTGTTCTAAATCAATCGACGTTAATGGTTCCCTCCTATTATATATGTTTGGTGTTTGAGATGGAGCCACCATCGGTGACTCAATGCGCGTATCGTCGATTTCCGACACTACGCCTCCATTATCATCCAACACTTCAGCGGAAGGTGCAAGTGAAGCAAGCCATTCGTCACTGAGCAGTGAAGCTGAAAAGCTTTGGAGTGAAGCGCCAATTCCACTCCCGGCAACTGCTTCCTCACTATTTGAGCTCTGTTTACATGCTTGTTCTACATGAATCGACTTTAACGGTTGGCTTATATTATTATTTATGTTTGGTGGTTGAGATGGAGCCACCATTGGTGGCTCAGTGTACATATTGTCGATTTCCGAAACTACGACTCCAATATCATCCAGTATTTCAGATAAAGGCGCAAGTGAATCCAACCATTCGTCACTGAGCAGATCTTCATTGTTTTCATTCCATTCAGATCCTACACCAGCTCCTCCATTATTAAGGGTAGATTCCCCTCCTTCCACAACTAGACTTTCAGCTCCATCCCAGTTCATGTCCGGATATTCATTTTCCAGTTCCTCGAACTGTTGCTGCTGACCCACTTGTGGGGGAAGGACCAAGCCAAATTGATTCTGTTCTTGTTGACGAAATGGGTGATTGTTTGGGTCATCTCCACCGGAAATACCTTGCTGATTTCCAGGATTCGGTTGTTGGGAAGAGGGTGGCACGTTTTCCATTTGGAGGTTAAAACTGGGTACCCACGGGTTGAGCTGGTTACTAGGAAAAAGCATTTGCTGTTGGTTCATCTCGTTCACACTTTGCCCGTAGGGATGATGTTGTTGTTGAACTCCAAATTGCTGATCCGGTGGGGCAAGCATACTAGGACCAGGGTTATTTACAAAATTTTCTGATCCGCTTGAACCAGTGACCGCACTTGAAGGAATTGCAAAATGGGATGAGAATGGTCCATCTATGGAATTTCCACCGAATGGTGTACTTTGACTATTCTGCACGGAAGAGGAAGGAGGTTGTTGCATTTGATGAAGATTTGGGTGACCCCGATAGCAAAAATATTTTTATTATTATTTTCGTCAATTACTACAGCAATTTTTAGGGATGCAACCTTGTAAAGTGCTCGTTGATTAGTTAGAAATGAATTTTGTGACACGTAAACACTTTGTGATTTTTATTATTTCAAAGTCACCTCCGACATTGTCACATTACAATTATTTTATATTTTACAGTTTGCAAATACGGGTCACTTGCACTGCATCGCAGTCTATTCATCATTCAAGTTAGAAGGAAACGCAGATTAAGATTGCTTTTGTTTTAGCACAGTCAGTCAGTAGCTCGGCTCAAATTATAATGCCGAGTCTGAATTTTTCTTTAAGTCAGGGACCTAAGGAAAATATATAGTACCCCGAATAAAGCAGTTACCAGGAACATCTTTCAACATGAATGACAGTCCAATTTTGCCCTTCGAGTATTTGTAATTTTTACTTGCACAGTCATGTGCCAAGCCCTGAAGTAACATAAAGCTCTTAAAGTTATTCAGGATAGGCACATCAATTTCATGGACTTGGGTGTAGGCTTGATAATTTATTACTAATGAAGGATTTATAAAAGATTATTGTGAGTATTTTACATTCATTTAAAAATGAAAGAACTTCCAGCATGGGCAACTATCAGTATACCGGATATAGTATCAGTATCAGCACTGTTGGACATGCGTGACATTCTGTATGCCGTATGTTTGATTAAAAAGGAAAAGTTTGTAAGTGTAAGTAAAGTGTGAGGTGATTAAATAAAAATCCTTAAAGTCACCCCAAATCTTCTGATAGTCGATATCGATTATATTTTGGTGAGGGGTCATATCCATGGATTGGTTGAAGAATACTGATGGACCACGTCGGGATGTCGGGAATGTGAAGATCACTACCATACAAAAATTGGAGCATGAGCTCTCTTACCGATGATTTCGTAAGATGACCAAAGTGACATCGTATTTAAACGTTGGTTCTCCCATAATAAACTGGAACTTTTTCAAGTAGCGGAAAATTGCGAAAGACGCAGTGCTGTTGGAAAAAGGTGACCAGACTCAGAATGTTTTTGGTCGCCGTTTGCTTAACACCAAATAACTTTTGGAGTTGAATCCTGTCTTTGAAAACTGTTTGCATTTATCGTTGCAGACGCTTTGGGCGTCTGAGAAGGATCGAACAAAGATGGCTGTACAATTAGAATTGAATGACGTACTTATTCATGATATTAATGAACTGCTAATGGATATATAAACACAATTATGCAAAATTGAATCGATATTAAATAGGGAAATAAATGATAACTGTAAATATCTTGCAAAGTATTCTTGTTGTTCTTCACTCGCACGGATTTGTTTCTGACAATGAGTTTGACTTACTGAACCAGGGATCGATCATGTTATCAGTTGTGGCGGTTAGATTTGAAACTAAAGTTTTTTAGAAGCCAAGAAATATTCATGCTCGTGGATGCTTATGACGAAATAAAAAGAACACAAAATCTGCAATTTAAAATTGCCAATTTTATTGTTTTTCATTAGCATGATCAAAATTTGTAAAATTAAAATTAAACTACAAGACTACTCTTATTATATAGCGTAGATCTGAATAAAATATACACATAACTACCAAATTTCAACGTTACCTAGCTTCTAGCTAACACTAAGTACTTGAAAAGTTAAATAGTGGATAAATACCTAATTCATATTCCTAATTTCACAAACAGTGAAGCAATAAAAGAATTGTATAAAAATAGTAAAGAGAGGCATTTTTTGACAAAGCATCTTCTCCCGTCCCAAAACCTATGTTCCGTGAATTTTCTTGAGAAACCGGATCTGCAGATAACTTGATCCAAACTGAAATATAAAACAGTAGTTAGCCATTGACTGCTATTTAACAAGAAATCCATATTTTAAGGAAAAGGAAGCATTCTGAACCCACATATTTTTTCATGTTAATGATCATCCGTATTTCCATTAACGATACATTATAGTTTGTGAATTCGGATATGTTGCTTCAGACTTGTCCAGTTAGTTAAGGATAACCAGCAGTATTGTTATCTGGAAGATAGCTCAACTTCATGAATGCGCATGAATCCAAATCAGTCTGGAGTGGGAAACTGTCCTGACAAATTGCGCAAGAAAATGGATTCTGCTTTAAACGGCAATAATGTTGTTTATGCTGTTGTAGAGTTTCTTTGGTTCGGAATTCCTTTTGACATGGAGCACATTTGAAACGTTTCTTCTCATGGGTTTGAATTTTCTGTTTAAGGTCTTTTCGATTGTAGAAGACTCTTGGACATCATGAACATTGAAAGTCTCTCGTCCGCTCGGGATTGTGTGTTTTCAAATGAGAGTCAAGCTGGTACTTGGTTCTAAATTTCTTTTTACAAGATTTGCCAACGTACCGGCGCTCCTTAGTGTGCAATAGTGAATGCTCGTTTAGTTTGCATATAGTTGGGTAATCCTTTTCACACAAAAGACATTTATATCTGACACTGGCTTCAGGATCATGAATTAGTCTCATATGTTCCGTTAGTAAATATTTTGTTTTGAAAGCAGAAGAACAAGTTTCGCATGTAAAAGGAGTTCCTGATACGGTATGAATCGGAAGATGCCGTTGTAGTCCCTGGTTTCGTGTAAAAGATTTATCACAGTAGTCACATTTATAATCTTTAACTCCAGAGTGTCTTTTCTCATGTCTGGATAAATGGTTCCTGTACTTGAAAGATTTTTCGCACACGTTGCATTTGTATGGTCCTCCATGACCAAGAGATTTACTCTGAGAGTTAAACTGTGAAAGAAGTGCGATTGGTTATGTAGACAAAATGTCATAGCAGTGGTTATGTTGTACTGAAGTTCAAGTCAATAAAGTATTGGAAACCATACACTTAATTCTAAGAAGAGCTGACACATTGAAATGATCGAATCCAAAAGCTGATTCTTACAAGTGTGCGATCCTGATGAGGGATCCAATTTGGTCAGTTTTTTGTTTAAACAAATCCACATCTATTCGCGAATAAAAAAACTAACATAAACTCTCGTTTCCTTGCCTACTATCTTTAACTTTAAGAAAATATTTCTATGAACTTTAAACGCTAATTTTTTTGTTTGGTTTTTGGAACCTCATTGTGGCTTATTAAACATTGGAGATCGGAGAAATCGGAGAAATTGTATCCCTCATTGGAAGCGCACACTTTTTAGAATCTTTTTTTTTGGTACCGATCATTTCGATTGGTCAACTCATCTCAGAATTATGTTTATGGTTTCCACCTCTTTTTTACCTCAGTCGGTTGAGTGCTCCCAGCGGTTATGGTTGAATTACTACTATCTGTATTATATTGTGTATCCACACTAGAAGCCGCAAACATTGGTGGCTGTTGATTCATTGGTGGATTATGCATTTGCATAATATTCCCCCCGCCTGTTCCGATAGTTAATCGTTGCCCTTCATAACTCTGTTGCTGTGACTCCATATTTATTCTACCATCCATCCCAACAAAGATTTGAGGATCTACAAGACCATGCGGCTGATTCTGCTGTTGTTGGGGATTTCCCCCAATGGTAGATGGGATAGGTTGTGGCAAGTAACCGACATTATCATAGTCTAATGGTGAGGCTGCGAAACTTTGGAATACAGCCCCAATTCCACTCCCGGCACAAGCTCCCCCTTTATTGAACTCTGTTTCCATGCTTGTTTTAAATAAGTAGACCGTTGCCTCCTATTATGTTTGTTTGGTGGTCGAGCAGGAGCCACCATTGGGGACTCAGTGTACATATGGTCCTTGCCCGACATGATGCCTCCCGTACTATCCATGATTACAGGTAAAAACTCAAGTGAAGTAAGCCATTCCTCACTGAGCAGATCATCTTCATTGTGTGCATTCCATTCAGATCCTGCACTAGCTCCTTGTTGAGTGTCCACAGCTCGAGTGTCAGCTCCATCCCAGTTCATGTCAGTATATTGAATTTCCATTTCTTCCAAGTGTTGCTGTTGTTGGCTCAGGTACAGAACCGAGTCAAATTGATTCTGTTGTTGTTGATGAAATGTCATTGAGTTTGGCAGATTGTTTGGGCCATCTCCGCTGGAAATACCTTGCTGATTTCTATTCGGCTGTTGGGAAGCGGGTGGCACGTTTTCCATTTGTAGGTTAAAACTGGGAACCCACGGGTTGAGCTGCTTACTAGGAAAAAGCATTTGCTGTTGGTTCATCTGGTTCAAACCCTGCCCATAGGGATAATGTTGTTGTTGAACTCCAAACTGCTGACCTTGCTGACAAGGTGGTGTAACCGTACTAGGACCAGGATTATTTCCGAAATGGACTGATCCCCTTGGACCAGTGACCGCACTTGAAGGAATTGCAAAATTGGATGAGAATGGTCCATCTATGGAAATTCCACCGAATGGTGTACTTTGACTATTTTGCACGGAAGAGGAAGGAGGGTGTTGTTGCATTTGACGGATGGAAGGATTAGGTAACGCGGATAGCAGAAATATTGTTATTTTTTGTCAATTACTGCACTAATTTTTAGAGATGCAACCCTGCATAGTGTTCGTTGATTAGTTGAAAATGAATTTTGTCACACACATTCACATTGTAATTCTTATTATTTCAAAGTTACCTCCCACAGAGCGGACCCTCACGTCACAGTTATTTAATATTTTTACACTTTCCAAATAGGTCAGACAAGCACTTCATTGTAGCCTATTCAGCATTCAAGTTAGAAACCTAAGAAATTAGTATTGATTTTGTTTTGTCAGTCAATCAGTAGCTTAGCTCAAATCATACTGTCGATAGTAATAATTCTACTGTAAGTCTGGGGCCCAAAGGAACTGTCAATTACGAATAAAGCAACTAGCACAACCATCTACCAAAGCCATCTTGCATCAATACAACTGCCAAGCTCTGAATCAACATTAAGGTTCCTCAGTATCAGTACATTAATATTCATGGATTTAAGTAGAAGTAATCCTGTCTGACTAATAAGGCCTTTAAGGTAGATTATTCTACTTATTTTTCATTTACTTAAAAATGAGAAAACTCCCAGCATGGGTAGCTATCAACATGGGCATCAACACTATTGAACAAAAGCCATATTTTTATGCTGCATTGTGATGTGGTTGTTTGTTTTCTTAAATTTTACTGAAAAATACCTAATGAAAATTCAGCAAAAGTTAAGTTTAAATTCTTACAGTCACCCCAAATCTTAGAGAACTGATAATCCATATCATCATATTTTGATTAAGGGCCATTTCTTTGGTTGGTGTTAGACAAAAGGTAACCCAAAAAAATTTTCCTTAATACCACCCGATTTACGACTTTCCTAATGTCCTGGAACTTGAAAAAGTTACAGTTTATAGGATGATAAAGACACGGCGACTTCAGTCATCTTACCAACGGGTTACTACTATGCAATAGAAATACTTATTTAAGAAAAGCTTGCTGTAGATTGTTTGAAAGCAAAGAGCAATTAGTAGATCTTTAAAAGCAAACAATAGAAAAGCTAATAATATAATTCTGTCCGAGAATGCAATTAGTGAATTTTTTTTACACATTATCCATTTATTCCTGACAACTCAAAGTCACATCCCCAACAACTTTATTCCACATATTTTTCATGTAAATATTTCAAATTAATTTCAAATTTATTTTAGTAGCTTGCTACGTTTTGTTATCCAAGCGCAGAAAGTTATGTATAAAAACAACAAAAACAAAGAAACCCATTAAAGTGCATGCATCTCTTTGTTGTCATGGAAAGATAGTTGTTCAAATCAGTGGAGAAATAAATTACACACGTAAAATTGAGAGGAACGCAGCTCCGCTGCGGCCTCTCAATTTCCATATATGTGTCAGCTGATTATGCTACTTGAAATATAAATTATAAAACTATATAATTGAATATAATAGTATAAATTAACTATTTCTAATATCTGGGTTGTATTCCCCATCTTCGATTACATCTATATACCGAGTTTCAGCCAAATCGGTGATGGTCAAATATCAGCTGATAAATCAGCTGTAACTCAGCTGTTTATACAAATTTTGAAATTCTAATATATACGTTTTGTTCCCCTTCCCCGATTACATAAGTGTACTAAGTTTCATCCAAATCGGAGAAACTTTTTTGCCTCGGACGAACGGACATTCTCCCAGAGAGGAGAGGAACCCTATAAACGCAGCTTTATTGAGTTTTTCCCAGTGATCACCGAAAAGCATTATTAATATATATATATATATCGGATGGTACACAATTGTACTAGTATATAACTTGAAACTATATAACAGCATAACCTGAAAAAAAGCCGCGTTCACTTTAATTTCTTAAGAGATTTACTTTTCTCATGAATGGAAAGAATCGAACTACTTACAAGGGAAGGTACCCAATGGATGTCGCTAAAAAATCATGAAATATTCTTTCCTAGGTACAGTTTTTGACGCTGATTACGATAGGTATACTCATTTTCCCGAATAGTGACCTTTGGCCTCTTAATTTAATTATCAAATTGTGCTCAACTAAAGCACAGGCAAGATACACGCACGCAAGCTGTCTATGCATATCCACACTAACGGTAACTAGCTACGGTTAAACAAGAGCAGGATAAATTTTTTTCAGTTTAGCTTTGCCGTTCGCGTTCTTACTAGCCGTGCAAGGAGCAAGCTGAAAAGTTTCAAATCGTTATAGCGTTGTTGCATACTACCATATACTATCCTATCCAAACCGCACCGCAAACTCGGTTTCAAAAGTCTGACGGTTATATATATACCCTTCCGGTAAGGTTAAAAAGGAACGCGAATGGCAAAGCTAAACTGAAAAAATGTATCCTGCCCTTGTTTAATCGTAATTTAATTTGTTACCGTTAGTGTGGATATATGTATAGACAGCTTGCGTGCGTGTATGTTGTTTGTGCTTTAGTTGAGCACAATTTTGATAATTAAATTAAGAGGCCAAAGGTCACCATTCGGGAAAATGAGTATACCTATCATAATCAGCATCGAAAACTATACCTAGTAAGAATATTTCATGATTTTTTAGCGACATCCATTGGGTACCTTCCCTTGTTAGACACTTTTCAATCTTTTATGGCAACTCCCAGTTGGGACTTTGAGTTCGCGCTGGAGTCATCCCGTTCCTGCGTTCCTTGGCTAAATTACCTTTATTTTCATAGAAATGAGGATGCCGGAAAGGGTTTCGAAAATTGCAATTTCCGATACAAAATTTACAGCAGAGCTTCCAAAACACATCCAGTATAGGTTTCGTGAGTCGAAAATGCATTTATGCGTTACTCTCTACTATTGAGCATGTTTACTGCGGAGTACAAATTTTTTGCTCGCATTTTGATGGGAATTGCCCATTGAGAATTGATAGTCGTTGAGTTTGTATTTTAATTAGTTTGAACTGGACTCGAGTAAGTAATTAAGTTATTATTATCAATCAATCATATTGTGCTGTTGTTCCTATCCATTTGCTTGCTGCATATTGTGGGTTCCCATACCGAGATCGAGGTCATGCTCAAAATTCTTGTTGGCAGTTCTCCTTCACGACATGGTCCACCAATATTCTTCAACTTTCCCCCTCAAAAAACTCAGGATAAAAATGCACTTGACTGCAGCGACTTCTCTTGGGAGGGATGAGGAGGAGGTCCAGTTTTTCAAGTTGTTGGAGAAAAGGTCAATTGTACGAAGCCAACATTTGGAGCCTTTATCCCGACTTTGAAAACAGTTTCTATTTCTCGTATCCGACACTTTGGTCTGACTTATGAGGCAAGAAAACCGTTAGTGAAGTATCAAGCCAGACGGCAGTAAGGATTATTGAATGTCAGGAGATTTTTTAAAATCAAGATAACTAAGCAAAATTGAATTGATGTTTACGATTTGCAAAATGATAAAGAAATAATAATGGTAGGAAACATAAGTATTACAAAGTATTCCAGTACTTGCTCGTTTTTATTTCTGAGTTTAAATTCACTGTATAAGCAATCTGCTATCAGTTGTGGTAGTTAGATTTGGAATTATCTACACTTTATTTTACTATACCTGCAAAAGTTTACATATCCACAAATAAGTATGATTATGGAAACAATCAATTGATTGTCATTGGCTAGTTACTGTATATGAATGTGTTGTGTTATACTTTCATTTTCATTTAAGTCAAGAAATTTTCATTTAAACGGATGATGATAACGACATTACGCAGAGTACAAAATCTTTAGTTTTATTGTTTTGCATAAGCATAAGGAAGTTACACAATGAAAATTAAATTACATGGCCTTTATTTTAATGTGTATGCATAAACTGACAAATTTAGGAATTTCTCTTTTAATTTCATTGTTAACTTGCTAATTAATACTAACTACTTGAAGCTAATACTTAGTTCCTATTTTTAATTTAACTCAATAGTAAAGTAATAAAATAATTGTATAAAACTAAAATAATTATTGTTTGACGAAGCAGTTTCCTCCGTCCCAAAATGACTTTAGACATGTTCTTGCAATCTTGACGGGTTAGTGAAGGATAAATAGCAGTATTGTTATCTGGATGATGGCTCAACATCATGAGAGCGCATGTGAGAATTCAAATAAATCTGGAGAGAAAACCTTTCATCACAAATTGTGCATGAAAAAGGATGTAGCTCTTAATCATACTTTTCTTCATGTCGTTGTAGATTTGCTTTGGTTCGGAACTCCTTTTGACATGAATCACATTTAAAACGTTTCTTCCCATGGGTTTGGATATGTTGGTTAAGGATACGTTGACTGTGGAAGGCTCTTGGACATGATGGACATTGAAAGTCTCTCGTCCGCTCGGGATTGTGTGTTTTCAAATGGGAGCTAAGCAGGAATTTAGATCTGCATTCCCGTGAACACAATTTGCAAATAAAAGGACGTTCTTTAGTGTGCTCTCGTAAATGCTCGTAAAGTTTGTGTTTAGTTGGGTACCCCTTTTCACACAAAATACATTTATATCTGGCCCTGAATTTAGGATCATGATTGTATCTCATATGTTCAGTTAGTTTTTCGTTTGTCTTGTACCCAGCAGAACAAATTTCGCATTTAAAAGGAGTTCCTTGTACAGTATGAATCGGAAGATGCCGTTGTAATCCGTAGTTTCGTGAAAAGTATTTATTACAGTAGTCACATTTAAACTCTTTAACTGCAGAGTGACTTTTCTCATGTGTGGCTAAATGGCTCCGGCACTCGAAAGATTTTTCGCATACGTTGCATTTGTAAGGTTGCTTACGACCAAGAGCGTTTAGTTGATATGGAAGTACAATTGGGTCCTGAGAAATGCCATAGCAGTGGTCTTCTTGTGTGGAAGTCTTTGGTAAAAAAGTAATGGAAACTTAATTCTAAGATGAGCTGACCAATTGAAATGATCGATACCAAAAACGATTCCTGCGGTCCTGATGAAGGATCCAATTTGGTCAGATTTTTGTTTAAACAAATAACTTAATCTCTCATGTCCTTGCCTACTATCTTTAACGTTCACGACATTACTATGAACTGTTAATGCTAGTTTTTATGTTTGGTTTTTGGAACCATATTGCGGCTTGTTAAAGCAAAAATCAGACCAAATTGTATACCTCGGAACTGGACACATGTCAGAATATTTTTTCTTGTATCGATCATTGGAATTGGTCAACTCATCTCAGAATTATGTTTATGGTTTTCACTCCTTTTTTACCTCACTCGGTTGAGTGTTCCAAACTACTTTGGATAAAGTACTATTATGTTGTGTATCCACACCAAAAACCGCAAACATTGGTTGCTGTTGATTCATTGGTGGATTATGCATTTGCATAATGTTCCCCTCGCCTGTTCCATTCATGAACCGCTGCCCTTCATAAATCTGTTCCTGTGACTCCATATTTCTTCTACTATCCATCTCATCAAAGACACGAGGGTCTAATATCACGTCCGCTCCACTCCCATTAGATGGTCCATGACTCCCCAAGTAAGGCTGTTGTGAAGTATATCCAGATCCTGAATCCTGATCCAGACCTCCAATCCAACTCGGCTGATTCTTCTGATGTGGCGGATTATCCCCAATGGAAGATGGGATAGGTTGCTTAATGCAGTCTAATGGTGAAGCTGAGAAACTTTGGAATGCAACCCTAATTCCACTCCCGGCAACTGCTTCCCCACTATTTGAGCTCTGTTTACATGCTTGTTCTAAATTAATCGACGTTAACGGTTCCCTCCTATTATATATGTTTGGTGTTTGAGATGGAGCCACCATCGGTGACTCAATGCGCGTATCGTCGATTTCCGACACTACGCCTCCAATATTATCCAACACTTCAGCTGAAGGTGCAAGTGAAGCAAGCCATTCGTCACTGAGCAGATCATCTTCATTGTTTTCATTCCATTCAAATCCTGCACTAGCTCCTCGATGATTAACGGTAGGGTCACCTCCATCGACGGCTCGACTTTCAGCTCCAACCACGTTCATGTCCGGATATAGATTTTCCAGTTCCTCAAACTGTGGCTGTTCACCCATTTGTGGGGGAAGGACGAAGCCAAATTGATTCTGTTCTTGTTGACGAAATGGGGAAATACCTTGCTGATTTCCAGGATTCGGTTGTTGGGAAGAGGGTGGCACGTTTTCCATTTGGAGGTTAAAACTGGGTACCCTTGGGTTGAGCTGGTTGTTAGGAAAAAGCATTTGCTGTTGGTTCATCTCGTTCACACCCTGCCCATAGGGATGATGTTGTTGTTGAACTCCAAATTGCTGATCCGGTGGGGCAAGCATACTAGGACCAGAGTTATTTCCAAAATTTTCTGCTCCGCTTGAACCAGTGACGGCACTTGAAGGAATTGCAAAATTGGATGAGAATGGTCCATCTATGGAATTTCCACCGAATTGTGTACTTTGACTATTTTGCACGGAAGAGGAAGTAGGTTGTTGCATTTGATGAAGATTTGGGTGACCCCGATAGCAAAAATATTTTTATTATTATTTTCGTCAATTACTGCAGCAATTTTTAGAGATGCAATCTTTTATAGTGTTCGTTGATTAGTTGAAAATGAATTTTGTGACACGTAAACACTTTATGATTTTTATAATTTTGCAATCATCCGACAGAAGAGACTGTCGCGTCACAATTACTTTATATTTTTACACTTTGCAAATAGTTAAGAATTGCTCTGCATCGCAGCCTATTCATCATTCAAGTTAGGAAGAAACCTAGATAATGTTTGCTTTGGCTTTAGCAGTCAGTCAATCGGTATTAGCTTAGAGCTTAGCTCAAATCATACTGTCTGTAGTCTTAATTCTACTGTAAGTCTAGGACCCGAATGAACTGTCAATTTCATAGGGCCAGTTGATGTCAAATCAACGAATAGGGCCACAAGCACAAACATCCACCCAAGCCATCTTGCATCAATACAACTGTCAAGTGCTGAATCAACATTTAGTTTCCTTAGTATCGGTACATTATATTATATTCATGGACTTAAGTAGACGTAATCAAATAATCATGTATGACTAATCAAGCATTAAAGATAGATTTTTCTACATTCCTGGACATATGTGCAGACCTAATACTTTTATTACTAATAAAGCAATTAAAGCAGATTATTCTACTTATTTTTCATTTACTTAAAAATGAGAGAACTCCCAGCATGGATAGCTATCAACATGGGCATCAACACTATTGAACAAAAGCCATATTTTTATGCTGTATTGTGATGTGGTTGTTTGTTTTCTTAAATTTTACTGAAAAAGGCCTAATGAAAATTCAGCAAAAGTTAAGTCTAATTTCTTACAGTCACCCCAAATCTTAGAGAAGTGATAATCCATATCATCATATTTTGATGAGGGGCCATTTCTTTGGTTGGTGATAGACAAAATGTAACCAAAAAATGTTTCCTTAACACCACCCGATTTACGACTTTCCTAATGTCCTGGAACTTGAAAAAGTTACAGTTTATAGGATGATAAAGACACGGCGCCTTCAGTCATCTTACCAACGGGTTACTACTATACAATAGAAATATTTATAAAAGAAAAGCTTGCTGTAGATTGTTTGCAAGCGAAGAGCAATTAGTAGATCTTTAAAAGCAAACAATAGAAAAGCTAATAATATTATTCTGTCCGAGAATGCAATTAGTGAATTTTTTTTACACATTATCCATTTATTCCTGACAACTCAAAGTCACATCCC
>JAQGAH010000612.1:0-30535 GCA_034696885.1 Lepidocyrtus paradoxus | reverse complement strand
GGAGCAGAGCTTTGTTTTGGTGTGTAGCACAATTTTTTCCGTTCACTGGTTATTTTTTTATAATATATTGCTGTGGAACACTGTAAATATGCGTGCACTCTCCACTCATCCTCCGTTCCATCCTTTTTGATAATTGCAATTCCTCTCAGAGATTTAGAAGGACACCATGGGCGTGTGGAATAGCACATTGAGAGCACTATAAAACCTTATTGAATATAGCGTAATAATGCAGAGTTGGTAGTTTTTAGCACTTTTTTTATCCATGCATCGCGCGTAGTGTGCTCACTACCCTCCATTATTAAAGGTAAGACGCGTTTCTTCATATTAGCATGTTCGAGCTTGTGTTTTCCTCATGAAGAAAATTCAAAGGAATTAAGTATACATTCATCCCATCCTATCCAGAAGGATAATGATTCTCGTGGAGAAAAAAAAGTTATAGGCTGTGAGCAAAAATCCTTTTTAAGACATTGAAGGAGCAGGCTCTTGCTTAATTCTCTCTAGAAAAAAAATTATGGAAGAAGGTCCATGATGATGCGATTATTATTTTAGTTAGTTACTGGCTAGCATCAGTAACATCGTCATCGGTTTAAAGCAAGAAGGGATATATGAAAAATTATGAGGGATGTACGATATGCTACTCTTCATCATCATCATTTTAAATAGACATGGAAAACACAATTTTTTTCTATATTAGCCTTGCTTCCACTTTGAACTTCTTAATCTCCTTCTTCAAACTGACTTTGTAATGCGATGAGCAATTTGACGCTTAATGGGCAATGATGGAATAAAGGCATTAGGGATTAGGTAGTGTGTGGCGCAGTATAACAATAAGGAGTCAGGGAAGAGTTTTACTAGCTTAGCTCATTAACTTGCTAATCAGGTTAAACTCGCAACTATAATTAGCCTTGGCTTTTGTTTGCTTAGAACAACCCATGGCTTCATACTCGTTTAAGCTATATGGCTTCACTTGTTCATAAGTTCATATCATATCCTATCTTCAGTCCGTCTCATGAGCATCAGTTCTACTTAAGTGGGCATACGAAGGTACACTGTTATCTGTCGTTACGTCTTCCTATAACAATTATAATTATTCTTGCAATTCCAATAGTAATAATGCATTATGCGAACATTTCGAGCAAACTCTTCATGAAAACGTTCGTGTTGAGAGCTAAAGCTGAAGTTCACCTCAAGTCCAACACGATCTCCCTTTTATGAAATGTATTATTTTTTCCATGCAAAAAGTGTCTACATGAAAATGTATTTAATCCAGAGGAGGGAGTAAGTGCTAAAGTTAAGACCGTCCTTCTGTGAGTTCTTTTTAGTCTACGAGAAAAAATAAATTAGATGCAAGACGTAAATTATCGTAATCTTGAAAGATGCATCTTTTGTGGTGGACATTCAGGCATAATAAAAGCTATAGGAATGTGTTATTTAAACGAGACCACCACCATTCAAAACGAGAAGGAAAACAGATTTTTTTGCTTAATCAAGTTAATAAAAGCTTTGAGCATTGTCCAGATTCCATGAAAAAAACATTCCTTTGAAAGTCCAAGTCCTCTCATAATGTTTAACGATATAATCCCTCTACCTTCTAGGCAAATGGATACTGCGCCTACAATAAACTCGAGTAATGACAAGCCCTAAATTTAATTACTGGAATGCTGGATTCTGCGGCAAGGCCCATGAAGATTTAGACTTTAATAGAGCTACGCAGAGACCTCAAAGAGACCTCCCATTATTATTATTACTACCAAAATTATTTCAATCCCTGAGCTAGTTGGCCTATGCAAATAAACATTAAAATGAGTCGCTCTCCTTTCGTTCCTTTTCTTATAAAGTCTCCATTTTTTCTCTTCCCACTCCACTCCAAAATAACGTTTTAATGAATGGTTGGATATGCAAGACATTTGAGTATGTGATGACGACAACGAATGACGACGACATCGAGGTCTCCATACATCTTCTCTCTCGTCGTCTGAAGAATCTCAAGAAGAGACAATTATCAGATCACATTGCATTGCCTTTTCGTCCAGAAAATCAGTATGCCAGACTACCCAACATTTGGATTCCTTTGGCTCTTGTCACAGTGGCACATATTTTCCCAGAATGTGGATGACGATAATGTAATCGTAATCATGTCTTGCTTCCAACAACTGATATCCCATGTAGATTCTCAGATGTCACCAATATCCCTGAGGAAAGTTATAAGGGAAGGGAAAAATCAAATTTCAATTTGACCTTATGAAACTGAAACAACCTCAGGACAACGCATTCAAGTCAACAGTTCAATACATGCAGTGAAGCTGCAATATGTATATTACTGAGATATTCAAATCACACAAGAGTATACTTTAGATATAGGATTAAAAAATATTGGTTAGTAGGTAGGTAGGTATTATACCTATCCACTTTTTCAAAAAGCAACAGCACTCCTACAAAAAATTCTGATTTCACATCAAAACGCATCGTCATGTATGATTACGACATCAAATCCGGCATGCCTGCTGCTTTGAATTTGAATATACGTCCTTTATACATCTACTTCACAACTTTCCTCTACAGCTACAACCCACCTTCTCCAGAACATTGACAAATGGAAAGGGTTTCCCACCAATATCATTCAATAGAACAATCTCATTTCATCACCTCCCTTACCATTTTCTACAATAATGTTTAATTTGACATTCATCCATATCTCCTTAAGAAGATTTGTCCTTTTTCCCCGTTCTTTACGTGGTGGTGGATGAAAGAAAGTGAAAATAATGCGGTACAAGTATACCTTTGTAATGGAATGTAATACGAATCACTTTCATTTCATGTTGTATGTCAAAATGTCAGTACACCTATCCAGTATACAGTGCAAGGCTTAGATAATACATATTTCCCTTTCCCGAAAAGCCTCTTGAAACCAGCAAACCATAACAATGCGATGTCATTATTACGCTGGGATAAACCCCCACTGCACTGTTCCCCTATATTCTATTATAAAAGGTAGCCTTTTTTAATCCAAAACGATGTTCATATTCCATTCCAAAGCTTTGTGCTCTGCTTCCCTTTTCCTATGATTATTTTTTATTACATGGCATACAGAAACCAGACGAGTTTTCTGATACTGCTACTCCCCTGCTCAAATGACGACGCTGCTGCCCTGTTGTCCTCCCCCATTCATTTTTATCGTGAAATTGCAGGAGTAACAAGCAGTGCTTCGCCATGCCCTTAGGTTTCACTCTCTGCTTCAGTACTTCAGTCGCTATACGGACGACTGAGCAAAATATATATCCTTATCAATTATTATTATCATAGCATCCTCATATGACATCATGGGCCATGGGCCTGAATACTTACCAGTCCACCCATTAGGCAAATGTATGAACTATCAAGTTTGTGGAATAGTTTAGATGATGTTTATGGATATGGCTACCACGCTGACTTACATGGTCTGGTCTGGTTTTTAGCTGATCTGATGATGATGGGAAATGGAAGGCCTTAAATATATTACAATTTTACAAGGAACGTTGGAATGGAAGAGTGCATATTCCTCTTCTTCCCTGCTCATCATATTATCCTCAGTCTCGTCCCTATACACTGCATTTGTTATGACGAGGGAGGCGGAAAAGGGAAAATAAAAAAATCCACATCGATATCGTACACTTAAATACGCTGCTGCTCCAACAGATATTATGTTGGAAACCTATAAGTACACGCTAAGGCTGAAGGAATAGGTAGTTTTCGTACACTGCGCGTGGTCTGGTATCATCAATCCATTTAGCTTGTTTCATACGGACAGTGTGCATATAATTTAATGATGGTGATGGGTTCAAAGGGAGAAAACGCGAGTTAGCAAAGCGCAAAGGAAGCCCCCACGAATAATGTAATATGCTTTAAAGAGCTGTATGGAATAGGATGGAAATGGTTTACGATGAGCTTGGATGGAAATATATGGCAGAGTATGAAAGCACACCACAGAAAGGCTTTTTTTCATATGGTAGTCATGGTCTGGTCCAATGTAAAGTTGGTTCGGTTGGTAACTCTGATTCTGATCTATAAGCTTCTTCTTCATCATCATCATCACGTGTTCTGTATATGGTTTTTTTGTATATATGGATCTCTGTGAGAAAAAGTGTAGCCTGGCTGGCTAGCCTGCCCGTAGTAGTGGCCCCTTTCAGGCACTGGCATGAAACAGGGAGGGACCAAATATCCTTCACACAAGCCTTCGACTCACTTCACTTTTTTCCAGTCTCTCCTCCATCCATAAACGCCAGTCAGCCAAGCGAAGCAACAGCATTTATATATTCAGGCAGACGAGTACAGAGGGAATCCTCCTCGTAAACATCCTCACCATATCATTGCGCTAACTCCATAATTCTCTTATAGCCCAGTTTTTATTCTCCTTAACTCTTATCCGTATCGTCCATAATAGATACATAACATAACGTATGAGGAATAAGGTATCAGCAAAAGTAGCAAACCTTATGTGCCCGAACATCATCATCATTACTATTACTACCACCATCAAATATAATAATACCTATGGAATACAATAGAGCGATTATTTTCCATTATTATTATAATAACGTTATACAACACACACACGAGAGAGTAAAATGTTATTTGGAGGACTTACTGTAGTACACTCCGTAGTTCCCATTATTGGTTCCCATTGCTCGTAGGACTGCTCCTCGTCAAGTTCGACTCTGATTCACTACGTTAGATCATTTGCCAGTTCCAGTTGAAACTAGGATTTTTAGTCCAGTTCTTAATCCAAGTCTCCTTTTCCCTAATGTTTCATATCCCTTCAGGTTGATTCTTTGAAAAAGGAAACGACTTACAAATAGTATCAGATTATTCAGATTTACTCCTCATAATATCATCATCTCCTTTTCATATATCTCTTTACGTATTAATATTACATGCAAATTTTTTAATTGACAAGAGCATTTTCTCTCTCTCAAAACATTTAAAGAAACCACCAACTTCCTTTAATTACATCGAGGCTGATTTTTCATGGACGCCTGAAAGTATCAATTCTATTGTATCAGACGGTTTTTGGGTTTGAAGCCAGAGGAAAGCAATATGGGACAGTGGGAGCAAGAAGCAGGTTTCAAGTTGTTCCTTTTTTAAATTGAGACATGACTCAAACGAAAGGGAGGAAGGTGAAGTTGAGCGTGAGCTGTAGTCAACGTGTAGTTGGATTATTGTGATTGCAAGTGAGAGAAGTGAAGTCACATAAAGCATTCGAGTATCGCTGCAGGAGGGGAAAGAGGAATTTTCTTGAATATGAAAGGAAAAGTGATTTACTTACATGGACAAAGCTCCTAAATGCTCACCCAGTCTGTCCCCAATTTACATTTCATGAAGACTCTGATTTGAAAAGATACACGTCCACGTGCGAAAGTTGGGAGTGGAAAGTAAAAGTATACGTGTGAAAGCTGCATGTATTTGGACAGATGAAAGCAAGGGAGGGAAGGAACCTTAAGGGAACAGGAACATCAACAGTGCCTGAAACGTCGTCCATATAGTTCGTAACAGTTTTACGTTGATATAAGTCATCGCGGTACTTTGTGTTTTCTAGTCAGATTCTATAATGACCTAAGATAAATAAGGTGTATATAGGAGAAAGAATTGTATCCAAAGTATAATATTTAGTTCAGTAATTATAATTGATAATCAACAAGAGAGCAACCAAATATACGTATGCAGTCAGCAAAAGTAACGTTTTTGTATCAAGAGCGTCCAGCACCGAAAATCATATATATTTAGGATACATACCGGAAACAACTAGCTACGTATTTATAAATCCCAGATGTTTTTTTAACAAAGTGACAAAAATTAGTACTTTTTTTGTGCAGAGGAAAGAAGTTAAACTTCCACAAGTGCTTTAAAAAAGAGACTCAGCTTACAAATCTCTAAATTATAAGGTGTGCCAGATTTAAACTAAAAAATACAAACGTTTTTCGACTTTTTCGCTGGAAACTAAACTGTGATTGGGAAAATCGCTTGGAAGAGGGGAGATTGGGCTCTGTCATCTGTTTTTTTTAATACGAAAGGACCACGTTGATTGCCAAGTGATCCAGGTATGTTTACTTAATTTTTTGATGTCAATAACAGTGAAAGTAATTTTCGCCAGACTATTAATTAGTTTGTCGTAAAAGTGTCTAGAAAGCGGGTGAAAGGTAAGAAATAAATGGGTTGGTGTGTTATATGCATTCGACACATTTTTACATTGAGAAAATTGTATGCACCTGTTGATTGATTAATATGCAAAGTGCGCTTGACCGCCCCATATTACATGTAACGGAAGCACCTGTAGCATAGTTTCCGGTGCTTCAATGTTTCTGGATTATAGGTCTTATTAGTATTCTATACAACATGCGAGCACATGGCCCAATTAAATGTTCAAGCTATGCCTACCAGTAGGTTATTAATCCCTAATTAGGTCGAGAGAAAAATGTCATAAATAATTTGGATACACTTTCTTTTTAATGATTTCTCATGAAGCGGTGGCTGAATTCAAGTTATACAATTTCTCCATTCAACGTTTTTCTTTTGGAAGCTTAATGACTCATTCATTAACACATTTAAGATAGTAAAATAGATGATATGTCGTACTTTAGTACTTTATATTTGTCAGCAAGTCACATATCGATGGCTAAGAACGAGTATGATTTTACTACATATTGAGAAAAGTATAGAAATGGGTTTACTAGTTTATGAGAAAATCGTGGAAAAGGGTTTACTAGTTTTAAAGAAAATCGAGGAAATGCGTTTACTAGATATTGAGAAACAGCTCCGGTATGCGCTTACTTTAAAAAAGCATTTTTTTCAGGAGAAGCAAAAAACAAAAAGTATTTAGTTTGGAAGTTTTTATTCAAATCTTTCAAAAGTCATGAAGATTTACAAGGCAATAATTTGTAAAAATTATGATAACATTCTGGAATAACATGTAATACATCCTGCAAGTCCTGATACTTCCTTTTTGAAATAGGAAGGCGCTGATTGTACAGCCTTGGAAAGTTAAAGGTCAAATCAAGCTTAGGAATATGTGGCACCAACGACCACTCATCATCACTATGTTGTAATTTATAATAAATTCGTCCATCCAGATCATACTTTAGTTGTCGAAGATCTGTCACTACTGGGTCTCCTTTCTTATGTCCAGGCCGAATGTTGCATTTTAAAGAGCAATAATCATAAAAATTCTCATGAATCATCTGAATGACTTCATATGGCCGTGGATCTGACCTAGCCTGTTCGCAAATAGTTGTATAGTCGGAAGGTACATAAATACGTTGTTTTTGAAGAGCTCTTTCAATGACTGCATGAACCGAATCACATTCCATCTGTGTATGCCCCTTTTCTAAATATTTCTGAATGATGACCTTGTTGTTCTTTTGGGCGTAGTGTAGCAAAGCAGATGATAAGTAGCCATTCCTATTTTGACTCGTACATCCATCACTATAAATTATAATAGGCAAATTATCCTTAAAGTGATTGTCAAAGTATTTAATGAGACACGTTGCAAATGTTGACGACACAAGTTCAGCCTCAGATTCATCGAATAGGTAGCATGTTGCGTCGTTTGATCCCAAATCAAAGACAGTGAAGTTATGTACCATAAGTTTTGTCTTATAATAAAGAGCACTGGCATTTAAAAGTGGTGACAACAAAACTTTTTGAACATCCATCGTAACGACATGAATTTCACCTTCCTTTGCTCGCTTCTTATCCTTAATTTTTTCTTGTCTAGCGGATTCTTTCTTTAAAATGTGGGTGTGGTATTCGTCCCGATCAAAATTTCCGGCTTCTTTAGAGGAACAAATATCACACAAATCTTTTTTTGGTTGGTGAAGGGCATAATTTTGCTGACGAAAATAAACATAGAACGTAAATGTGCTTGTTGGAGTAACTTTTTTTTCTACACATTTGGACTGATAAGCTTTGTAGAGTTCTTGTTTGGTGTGGAATTGAGGCTCAATATAAAGCTTGTTGGTATCTTGCCGGCAATAGTGACTTGGAAGTTTCGGAATATTTTCAAGAAATTCCTTGTAAAAAACACGATCTCCCCCACGTGGGGTCCTGAAAGTCCGAGTTTTCGTAGCTTTGTCAATGCTACGTTCTTCTACCCACTTGTTGACTTGATGTTTTCCTAGACTGAGAGTGTTTAAAAACATTTGCTGGCAGACCTGCTTTCTAGTTCCGTTTTGTTTCAAAAAGTAGTTATAAGTAGTCGTTCTTCTTCGTCCAGTTTCAGATTTTTTATAGTGCTTGGTGCCGACTCGATCGACTAGCGATCGTACGTTTGTTTGCTTTTCTCCCCAGTCCATATTTTTCCAAAATTCAGAGTGCAAACGAGATCGGTCTGCATGACTAAAAGTTGAACAATAGCGAATTTTACTCTTTTTGCAGTAGTTTGATAAGCAAGCTTGTCCCATTAGTCGAGCCTTCCGATTGACGGTTTGAACGGTTGTCTTTTTTTTAGTAGTTGAGTTGGTGACTGTACGAAATCCAAGATAATCATCTCCGCGCATACGTTTAGTCATGTTTGAATGTTGTTTCCATGTTTGCTTCTGTTTTTCCCGTGCTGATGGTGTTATGATCCTCTGTCGGTGTACCTGAATAATAATAGCAACCACATTTTAAGTTAGTTTGTTAAACCTAGAAACGTTTAAATTAAATTAATTTCATGATAGCGGTAAGTCCACATTAAAGCTCATACTTGAATATTTGACGAATGATTAGATAAATTGGCCAAAGATATCGGCGAAACTGGCAGTGGTTCAATTATTTGTCTGTCGTTTACATTCCATTGAGAAGACAAAACTTGAGATGACTGAGACACTGGACACAAATTTTCAACTTCTTCTGCTTGATTTGGTTGAGTTACTCCAGCTTGGCTCTTCGGTTTTTGCACTAATATTAATTTGGAATAATAATTAAGTTTGCTCGACATTGTGCCTAATATATTGTTAACGATCTATTTAAATCATTTCAAAATAATTACTAGCTTTATTAAATATCTTGTATTGTTCTTACCGACTTGCAATCCATTTTCCTCACAGAAAGTTAAAAGTTCATCAATCGGAATCACCTGCGATTTGTCTTCGTCGTCTTCTTCACATTCGGTTGAACTTTCACTTTCTGACATATTTTATGGGTTAATTACAAGTAAATGGTTAAAAAATTGATGAAATATAGTTAAAATTGGGTTGATTATTACGATATGTCTTTGATTGAATTTGTCTTCATAATTCGAAAGAGATTGGATGGCAATAAACTCAATATGGTGGATACAAGGATGAGCGATGTTGTTTTTTACAACCCTTTTTTCATACAGTATTATTGTTCGCGCACAGCAGAAGTTATAGGACTATTTGGTATCAAACTGTGCGGAATTTTGTGGAGAATGCGTGTAAAATTAAATCTCAAATTGCCCATAGAAGAATGTAAGCACATACCGGAGCTGTTTCTCAATATCTAGTAAACGCATTTCCTCGATTTCCTTTAAAACTAGTAAACCCTTTTCCACGATTTTCTCAAAAACTAGTAAACCCATTTCTATACTTTTCTCAATATGTAGTAAAATCATACTCGTTCTTAGCCATCGATATGGCGCAGTGAAACTGAGCCACGGAAAAGTTTTCGTCCGGGGTACCTCGCGCTGGCAAGCATTCCACCTTCTCAAAAAAAATGGAGAGGATCCTTCTAGGCATTTTTTAGAATGAGTTGAGGGCATATGAAGGGGAAAAAAATATTTGCTCGAATACCATTCCATTCTAAATAGCAACAGGATTGTTTTCTACTTTTGGTAGCGTTGGATGAGCCCTATTTTCTGTACATTTTATTTATCACTCTCAGGCTAAGACTAGGTGCTATAAGGTGCATCATATTCCTATTTCTGCACATTATTAGCAAAGAAGAAGCTACCTATCCCTAGACTTTGTCCCATCCTCTAGAAAACCAGCCCTACATACCTACCACCTTTTCTACATGGCTGTTCTAAAGTCTGCATTCAAAGTTTTGTTAATAACGCCAGTTATTATAACAAAGTTAGGAGCCTCCTACAAGCAGCCAACCGAGGTTTTGCTTCGTCTCAATCGACATGATCCATCCATCCTTTACGAAGTCAGCATGACTTGGAAGGATACATACCTACAAAAAAAATTATCCATTTGCTGCCTCCGCTCCACCGCTAATATATTCGCAGGCAGGCAGGAGCCTTGTAAAAAAGGCGAAATAAATTCAGTTTCAGAGGAGCTAAGCTGTTGCTCCTTTCGCATTTCTCAAAATCCTGCTCATGTTCATGTTTCTGCAGTTGTTTGTGTTGCTGTCATGTTGATGTTTTGGGATGATGATGATGATGATGAGGTTGGATGCTGGAGGATACGAATGTACAAAGGAGGAGCAGCCTATGGATATTTTAGTTATAGTTAGATTACAGCATTATTGGAAGGATTTTTTCCGAGTACTCCTTTTCCTCTGTGGTTCTGGTATTTGCTGATGGTATTACGCCTTTTAGTCCAAGTTTATGGTAGCTGCGATGATGATGATGTGAGGAAAAGTGATTTAATCTATTGCATTGTGTACGCTATGTACGTTTTTATTCGGGTGAACTATATACTACCAGCCAACTGATTTTTTTTTTCTGCAGAGGATGAGTGAGCAGTACTCACATATGAACATCTGCACAGAAAAACATGCACAAAAAAACGCGTACTTTTTTACGTGTAATTCTTGAGAAGCCGAACTTAAAAGGCTGCTTTGCTGATATTGATGATGATGATGGTGAGCAAGTGAGCCTTACGAATACGATCAGCAATATAGCATGATATGGATGTAAGGATGGAGGCTGAAAGGACAAAACTTATTTGCCTACTTGTACATAGTACATGCAAAATGTTTTATTATAAAGGCTTTTTATAGACTTATGCATATAAACTTGGTAGTGTTTACCTACATGTTCCACGAAAAGAAAGGTTTAAAACTGGTACATGTGATTTGATCTCTCTTGAGGTGGCTCATTTTTAGTACACCCATTGCATTACCTCCTCATCGCCCCACCACCACTCATGTTCCCTCAGCTCAGTTTTGCATTTGGCTTCCCTATACCCCGGCTCCGTGGTACTTGGACTGGTAAACTATGTTCTACTTGCTTTTCTGGTTGAATGGTAGTTAGCATTTTATCTCTGATTATTTTCTTCCTTCACTTATAGTCTCTTTTTTAAGTTACTTTGTACTCCATCCATATCATGGCTATTAGACAGTAAAATTGATAAGGATGTGTGGAATAGGTATATGCATGTCTGTAGGAAAGGTTTTAAGGAGGGATATGGCTCTGCTCCTCACAGAATACCAAATGCATTATTTTACTTTTTTTGTTTTTTTTTGCATTGGAAGCGAACAGATTGGAAGCTTTTTGAGTTGCCTTCTACTCTTCTTCAATACAATTTATTTTTAAGCCCTGAGTGCCCTTCTTTTTTATCATCTCCGAGAACTCTTCTCGGGGACTGGCCTATTTTTTTGCTCGCAAAAACGTTCCATGCTCACATAATGTTGATAGTTAGTTGAATGCGAGGTACATGTGCCATCATGGTAATGTGTGGAGCAGCTTTGTTCTAGATTTAGTGTTTTACATCATTAGGAGAAACAGCATGCCCCAGCACACCATTATTTGGTATCTTTTTATCATATCCGTAGGACCTTTTTTTCTCCTTTGAACTGAAATGAGCTCATTTAAAAGTCATCGAAGGTGAAAAAAGTATATATTTGTACAATGGAAGAAATCTAGTCGGTAAAAGGTAGACGAGTGCGCGGTGACGGTAATACATGCTCCCTCGCATAAAAAGGAATTCCATTGGCGATTGAATTCTTTTAGGTATTTTTAATATTTTGTTATTGAGACTTGACGGAACAAAAGTGAAAAAGTTGAGCAAAGTCGGCGCAAAAGTCATAATAATAAAAAAGGCAAGGCTGAACGTAATGACGATGATGATGAGACGTAACAAGAGCTCATTGTGTTTCCCAGTTTAAAGACACTTAACTCAATTTAATGAATTTGGTGACATTATTCCTTTCCTATTAAACGACCCTATTCTTCTATTCTTCCTTGCTTTTGGCTCCCTCCCTCCGACGGTTGACATCATATACCATTTGGAGTTCTTAGCTCATGAATCATAACCGTATACCTATGTAATATTTACGACTTGTTACTGAGAATGATAAGAAATGTTGAACTAGCTAGTGAACAGCAAGTACAAAATGTTACCTACGGAAAAGCTAATTCATTTGAGTAATGGAAGAATGTTTTTGGGATGAAGGTATTATCAAGATCCCATTAAATCAGGCACAACAGGAAAAGGATGAAACGGCTTTTAATAATTATTGTCATTAAGCTTTTATGTCAACATCCAACATGAGCACGTCCATCGCTTCAGATGCACATGCATAACAGCTCGCAACAAGTATAATGTCTATATGACTTGCCTTACCTTCACCCTTTTGATAATTTCATTTGAGTGTGTGGTTGGATAATCATAATCATGGATGATAAGCGATTTTAACTGAAGCGCAAGTACTGAGTAAAGTCAAGTTAGGGATGCTTCTTCATCTTTCTTTCAAGTTTATCTGGCATTCAGTGCTCACTGCATGATTATGAAGATAGCTTATTAGCTTCCTTTGCCGATATGATGATGTAACCACGAGAATTGTAGTGGAGGTTGGTTGTAATATCGTGATGATGATGATGAAAAAGTTCCTTTGGACTGAATTGGAAAAGTGAAAGAAAGGATTTGGACTCTAACTGTCGCAATTGTAACATGGATTTGGCCTAGCTACAAATAAATATCTATTAAGATGAAAATGGAAAGCAGGGCAGCAGGCGGTATGAGATAAGGGAAACCACATGAGATGAGCACAAAACAGATCTTTCTTCCACATCTTTCCATTCCAAAGAATATCCTATCTGTGTTCAACCTCATGTTCACCTTCCAAGCAATGGTAGAGATCCAATATAGCTCACACACGGCTTGTCTCAATCCATTTAAAACCCCCATCATCCTCAGCAGAGTGACATGCTTTCCTCATATAATCTATGAACTAAACATATATATTTTCCGCTAAAAGTACCAAAATAGAGATGAGTTGGCCCTCTAGTTTAGACGCAGATAAGCATACATCTTTTTCAAAAAAAAATGTTTGGAAGTTGGAACAAGAGCCCATCCAAGTCTACCCCATGCTAATGGACTTTTAACTTTAACCGTATGTATTTATGCATGATGTTGAAATGGATGGGGTATGAGGATGGAGATGGGATATTGGAACAGGAATTAGTGTTGTGTAACATCAAGAGCACGGAATATGTACAAGGAAAAGATTTCGATTTCGTGAATACGAATTAGGAATGGAGCAACATGTTACATATATACCACATGAACACGCAGTAGCCCATCACGTAGTCTCCATCCAAGTCCAACTGAGTAACTTATGGCTTTAGCGACACTGGCGTTTGACTTTCAATAGGAGTTTTGTACAGCTCGGGTAATAACAAGAGCATAGGGCGAAGGAACAGGGAAGGTCAAATACCCTGAATGAATATCTCCATTCTCATTTAAAAATGTCGTCGTTTCATGTTTCGCCTTTTTTTCTCAGCGTTTATCTCAAAAGAGTAAGCAAACGCTCGAAGAAGAAGCCAGACGACTGAAGCTATTTCATTTTTATTTATTTTCTTCGCTGTAGGATTCGAATAAAGTCAAGACAAGGCATAGCATCATATTATGCCAGAAAGGCACTAGAAAGAAAGGAGAGGAGGACGAGATATTGCTTAAAACATTTTTGTAGCTGGTGTGTGGCGGTGTGACGTACCTACGTAATTCCACCTACCTAATATATGGCTTATGTTGTGTAACGTAAGGCAACATGTCTCAAAATGAATAAAAATCCTCTTTTCTCTCTCTCAGTTTTTCAATGTATGCACTTAAGTGAACTGATAAAGTCAAGCCCTGATTTTTTTCTGTTTGTTTGTTGCCTCTCCACTCTCCACACACTTGTATTCGTTCATCCGTGGTTTGGCATAATTCCCCCTTTGGAAGAACTCACTTTGCTGAGTCTATATTTTTTTATAATGTGCCTACCTACATTATGCATATTGTATCAAGGTATACAATGGAACAGAGAGAGCACAATCAAATTTAATATATTTTATGCCTACTTATGCAGTGCAGACTGTCAGCAAAAAAAGCTGCAAGAGAAGCCCTGACAAGTTCCACTGTCTAGAAAAAAAGGTGAGATAGGATTACAAGGGAAAAATGAGAGTGATTTGAGGGATTGAATTGAGGGGTTCTCATTTCCATCATCATCATCATCAACAATATTCTCCTGCTTCGTATCCATCCATCCCTCCATACATTCATTTTGATAGAGAACCTAGCTGAAAAAAAATCTCCAAATGCTTTGCTCTGCTCAGCAGTAGAGCCCTATTACGCAATGTCCAGTCCAAGCGCCACCACCGCAAACAGAAAAAAAGCAGCCTTCACAACATTTCATTTTCATATCGTCATTCATATCAGCAGAATAGAAGAATGGTTCCCTTGTGCTTGGAGAACCATAAAGTTACTCCACTACTTTTTTTATGATTTGATACCTTCCCTCGTGATGATGACGATGATGATCATCATTTTTCCATTCCATTCCAGTTTTTCTTCAGTACATTTTGTAATAATAAAAATAATAAGGAAAGGCAACAGATTTAATAGGGAGGAGGTGGCGCTCCACAATAAGTCTGCTTTTTCTCCTAACAATAAGCCATTGTTATACGATGATAATGACGGCTGTGAATTTAATCTGTATTACATTTTTTCCCTGAACTTTTCTACAATATGCACAATCCCATCCTTACGTGATGGACTAATAATGTATGGGAAGATGAGAAAAAAACGAGCCTATACCTGCCTGGCCTGACTAACCTGCATCTTTTTACATTCATGGTCTGTGAATCTTCGTTTTTTTTACTCCCTGCTTTACCTCTACCGTGTGCAGTTAAGTGTAATGTAAGAGTGGAGAGAATGATGATGTTGATGATGATGATGATGCTAGTTTCAGGGTCGTCCAAATATGACTTTGACTGGAGGAGTAAAGTGACTATGCACATTACCTACTCTAGTCTGTTTGACGTACTTGTGGCTGAAAAATAATTGAAATAGCTCACTCACAAGTGTACAGGTAGTGCAGAATGATATGGACTTATTGTGCTCGCTGGTGTGTGTTGTTGTGGCGTTGTTGCTGTTACCACATTGCCTTTTCTGTCAGTGAGAAAGGGAACACTTGAGCAATGCCACACACACTTTGTACATGGAGAATCGAAATTATTGAAAAAAAATTGAGCAGGAAAAAAAGATATCTCATGCAATGGAGAATAATCTCAGGCTAAATCCTTATTAGCCATGGGAAGCGCCTATCCAGTATTGGCAGTAATGAGGATGGCAATATAATATATCAAGTATTTGATAGCAATTCTAGGTATGCCATTGCAGTTGGTTGCGTTTATGGTTGGCTGGTGGTAGGACTTCTTCTCGTGATATGGGTTCCATGATGATGATGAGGCTCGTTATGGACTTATCATCTCACCTGTCTCCATGAGCAGTGCAGTAATGAGTTCTACTATGAAAGCATCCTTTTGTTGTATGTTTACCTGGTCCAGTGTAGATAAGTTGGACTGCAGCACCGTACCAAAATATATGTAAAATACCTTATGTCACGTCCTCCTAGAGACAGTTGGAGTGGAGCAAAGGGAAAGAGATAAGAAACAGAGCCAGATCTCAAAGTACACTTACACTTGAGCGTTATGTACCTATTTGGAGAGATGATAAATCCTGAAGCAGCGAAAGCGATTCCAACATGCCAATTCACAACCCATTCATTTTTATCCTTTGCTTCGTGTATTATATTCCATACATTTTAAAAGCTGTAAGTCGTTTTAAGGAGAGAGAGATAGGATAGCGCCATGCTCCATCTGCATTAGGTATGCAATGAATCTCGACCGCGTACTTGTTTGCCTGAATCCTATCGTAACAACATCATCATATAACCAAGTACTAGCAATTCATTTGGTGGTGGTGGTGGCATGTCCTTAAGTGAGTGAGCAAGAGAGTGACTTTTTGAAGGTACATTGACTCCACATCTCCCTCTTTCTGCCTCGTGCTGGACTGGAATTCTGCTCACCAGCTTTTTTCCAATCCCTAAATACAATAATAAGACTTAGAAGCTGCTCCTCAGACCTTGCTCTTGCTGTATTTTTTTATGTAGATGGTTGGATGCTAGACTTTACTCTCTCTTTCGTTTTCTTGTTCTGATATAATCACAGTAAAGCTGACAAGGTATTTCTCGTTGTAAGGCATTTTCTATAGGGAAAACGCTTTGCAGGAATCCCAGCAGCGGCAACAGCAGCAGCGTTTTTTATGTAACACGCCAAAGTCAAGCCAAGTAACCTCAACCTTAGGGAAGTACGTTTGAGTCGACGACGACAAAACGCGATAAAAATGCTTTTCACATTCATACATGTACACTTTTGTGAGCTCTGGCTTTTTTAGGGCTAGAACCGTATGCATACATGCCAGGCCATGAAATTAGAGTAGGAGTTGACTCCTGTTTTTACTCTGTTTCTCCACCACCATCATCATCATCATCATTTAGGTCCTAGATTCGAGTAGGAGTAGGGGAAATAAGTGTGATAAGGAAAGGCGCCCTTTCCCCTTACTCCTTTTGTAATTTATCAACTCGTTTCTCTTGATAGATCTGAATTTTTTGATCCTATCTTCTAGCTGCAATCCTGTTTGCATACACAATATAAAAACGATTTTTGTTTGGAATGAGAATGCCTTGAAGAAAATGTGGAGGGAGGTGGCTGACTGTTGGAATGAATCAGTGCGCCGTACTGCAACCAGAATTTACTAGCTATATGGTAAGTACTCGTGTGAAAAGCTTCCAACATGAGGACTTTGGTACTTGCAAGAGCTCGTACAATTCATATAATAACTTACATAAGCCTCCAACAGGAGTCTGTACCAGACTTTACATAAAAGTCATAAGGTTTTAGTGGATGAGCACATGTGTTCTGAAAAGGATAGGAGAAGGCATTTGCATTCTCTTTTACTCCTGCATGTTTCACGTCTGCAAGGCAGCTTTTTTTAGAAGAAAGGCTGGCAAGAAGAGAGCACTGCACTGCACTCAAGTCAACTCGAGATGATAAGTTTTCCTCCTAGCAAAAGCTGAAAAGCTGCCTTTGCTCCGATGACCATATTTAGGGTGTGCATACTGAGGCTGGTTGGGAGAGAGAATGAGATGCAAATAACTAGGGAAGAATAGGCAGAGTCACTATCTCTGAGAAAATGAAAAGTAAAAGGGAAGTTGAAGGAGTAAGCTATACTCTATAGCTATAAAATGGAGAGAGAAGTGAAAATTCTTATGAAAATCTGATGTATTCAGCAAAAATTGTTAGAAGAGTTTAGTGGTGCATGCAGCAAAGGAGAAGGGAGATATGCAGGAGGATGACGATATTGATGATATACGCAGTGTGTATGCCCCCTTTTCCCTCTTTCATAGTCCTCTCTCTCTCTCTCTCTCTCTTTGGCTCTATCTGAATCTGAAATGAAAACCCTTCATGGCTCTAATCTATATTGCATTTGCATTAATATGGGTGGATATTTCTGAAGGCTCTTATGACATGGTTGGATTCTCCGCTGTTTTTTTTTCATCTTGTAGTCGGTGAGCTGCTTGTTTTCCTCCAAGGGTTGCTTCCTTTGCTCGGTTTTGTTGGCGACGTTGACGTTGCCTGGCTCACTTGGCCACAGTAGAGTGCACATTACTTTTTTTGCTCCTGCTGCTGCCTTCACTTGATCTGAGAGGAAAAATATAGGCGAGAGACAAGGCTCTCCTCGGTGTGGAGCGTAGCATTTATGGAGGAACGGGAAGGCGGTGGAGGTTCTCCAAGTGTAGTTTTTAGTCTTCTTTCTGAGTTGGTTGGAAAGGGAGCCTATTTTAAGAACAAGGACTGGTTCACCAGCAGAGTGACTCAGTGACGACGAGCTGGATTATATAATTTTTTGTAGACTTCGTCATGGGATGGGAAAATATTTCCCGGATTCATCATCATCATCATCGCTAACCAAATTATTTATTATACAGTGGGATCAACATTTAGATCGTTACCGAATTAGTAGAGTTATTACGTAATTTTTTATAGTGAATCACAAAAGTGCCCTCTGGATGTTAATTGAAAAAAAATATTATAAGGTAAAGAGATTTTTATACAAAAAGTTCACGCAGCTTCTTCTTAAGGTTCTTTGATGTAGTAGTGAGTTTCTGGGAATTCCTCTCCTCCCAAATAATAATCTGAGTTATCAGCGTGTTCACATGCAATCTCACACTAAAAACACTTTATACGTCTAAACATTACTTTTTAGTGCATAGCCCGTTTAAAATGGATGGACTCACATTGCATAAAGAACATTCAAGCTCGTATTTCGGGTATGCTTTGACTGGGAAATATATAGAGATGATGTTTGCATTGCTCACGTTGACATCAAAAGTTACATACGATGTAAATAGTAAATAAAAAATATAATTTTTTTTATTACGGAGAATGAGCAATTCCTTTCCGATACGTGCTTCACTCTTGATAATAAATTTATGACAGAGATTCCCTCCAATATTCCCCACTTTTGTGCAGGAAGTGAGTAAGAAATATTTCCCAAATATTTCGCTCTGATGAAATTAGAGAGAAAATGAAATATTGAAGATTTACAATATTACCCGATCCCTTTGAAAAACGACCGAAAAAACTCCAATAAAAACACATTAAAGAAATTGGTGAAAGTAAATTTTTTTCCCTGGTTGAAAAAGGGAGAGATGAGATGATGTCCATCTTTCATCCTCCCTCCCTTGGAAAAAAATACTTTCTTTTATTACGATTGCTTCCCCAGCCATTATTATCTCAGCTCGGCTTCAGATGTTCACCCATTCTGTCCTTTTTTTAAAGATAGGGATTGTAAAAAAAGGGAGAGAGGGAAGGGAAGAAGAATGGAATGGAAAAGGACACTCATCGTTTCTCCTCTCCTTACCTCCCGTCGCTTGTATGGTTTTCTTTACTGCTTCGACAGCAACTTTTCCTACTTCCCTCTTTCATTTCACTGATAAGTGAGTGAGTGTTTTTTATTGATCGGTGGTCTATGTAGTGAGGTTGCATCGCAAGAGGCTATTTGTAGAGCCGGCTTCCACTACAACATGGAAATTCAATGTTTTATGTATGTTAGTGCTCAAGCTTTCATATATGAACTGGGGGAGAAAGCGTGCATAGCGTAAGTAGGCTCTCCTATTCGATATGGAGTGAAAGGCCTTAAATGAAGTCACCCTTTCCTTTTTTCCCTTCCTGCAGGAGTTTAGGTAGGGAATATAAGCTGAAAGGTTTCCCTCGCCGTATAAGCTTCTGGGTTTCCCTCTCCTTCCCTTTTTCATGAATGCTTGCCTTGGTGTGATATCTTGTTAGCATGAAAAAGTAGGATCGATAAATTGGCTGTGTAAGTTGGTATATATAGTATTGTTAAGTGACTGGAAGACACGCGGGGGCCTTTCCAGCATTCAATGCTCACCAGCAGTCTACTGCATGGAGTCTTTCCCTTCCTTGACAGATATTCATTCCTTTCCTTCTTGTTTTTTTTCATGTTTCCTTTCCCTTCGCCGGAGCTGAGCTCCCTATTCTTTCCTCCCGTATAATCCACCCATTATATTGAGCTGAATGAGTCTATACGAACGTGGCCAACCTTTTATTACCGTGCTGTGGGTGAAACTGTATATGGCAGCTTGCTCCCTTTCCCTCATTTTCTTCCCTTTTCCTTTTTTTATGATTAAGGCTGACTATATCGGCTCCGCATCTACTGAGCTTCCGCGTACCGTGTAGTAAAAGCCAAGGATTGCTGTCAAAACAGGCATTTTTCCCTTCTGTTGACCGAAGGAAAGGAGAGAGTGATCCTGGAAAATATTCGTCTGAGTCACACATTTTACAGTTTCATTCCTTCCTTGTAATATAGTGTATTATGTATAGGGACTAAGGCCCGAGGGATATGTTCTGGGTGGATATTAAGATATGATATAGTTTTTCGGTATTGAGCCTGAGCTCTCTCTCTCTGGAAGGGAGGAAAAATAGAAACGAACCGATTTTTCGGTGCTAACGGGAAGGAGGAAGGGGAGAAGGGCGAGCAAGGATCGTTTCTCTAAAAGGCTCATTCTTTGTTGTTCCCTCTCTCCCGTCTTCCCATTCTTTCCAATTCGGTGCTGTTGGCATTTGGCGACGGAGCCGGACCCGCTCCTTGCTCTCCTATCCACTTATATTAATTCTCCATTTCATCTTTTCATTTTCCTCGTAAATGTCAGAGAAACATGAAAGGAGGAAGGGAAGGCTAAGAAGAAAAAAAGTAGGGAAAACAGGGAAGAATGAAGGAAGGAAGGGCAACCGAAGGGTTGAGAGTCTTGATCCGCTTCTGTCTTTAGTTCTTGCAGGGAAAGGGAAGCTTCCAGACATACTTTAAGCTTTAAACAAGAAAGCGTACTTTTTTGTTCACTCCTCCACTACAGCTCATTTTTAGTCAGCCATTTTGAATAATTTTCAAACTACCCAGCATAAAAATATCTCAAAATATTATTTGACAGAATTCGTGATTTTCTTTCTGTTTTTTTTTTCGTACGTGTTTGCAAATTAGTTGTGTGTTTTGTAGTGTTGGTGGCGTTTGTTGTGCGCTCCATTTTTATGGAAAATGGATTGACAAGAGAAGGGAGAAAGACTCGACAGACTGACTAGGTAATTTTCTGCATATTTATGTGCACATCCAACAACCATCGCATATCTCATCACCAGAAATGTTCTTTTTTTTGTATTCAAAGTAGAGTTTGGAAAAAGGGTTCTTTGCTCCTGCTGCATAAATCGGCGCTGCTCGCACAACAACAATGCACATTAGCATAGGTATATAAAATCCACATCTCATATCATATCACATCTTTCCCATTCTCTGTCAGGACACAGGATGAAATAAAAACGGTGCTTATAGTTGAGTTCAGGAAATAAGGAGTAACCGTAACGTAACCGTGTTTAGTAGTAATAGTATCAATATTATGACATGATGATGATGACATAGATGGCATATAAACTAGAAGGATATACGGATTTTTTGGATGGAAAAAAGGAGCTCATCACAAATTCTATTCAAATGTCGAGTTAAGTTGGGGCTGAGGTGTTTCTTTGCGCAGAAGTGGATTGGATAAAATAGCACATTCACTCACTCTTGGAGTGTGGAATATGGCTCCAACTAACTCTAGAGCTCTCTGTTCCGTCCTTTCTTCATCTCTCCTTCGCGTCTAGTCTATATGCCTTCAATACCTTTCCTCAGCACTGTACTTGTGTGATACTGATACCTTACTTACCTGTTGAGTTGACGCATTTTGTTCCTATTTTTTGAGCTAAACAATTTTTATCTCCATATTACGGAATATGTGAGATGGAGCGTCGGAGCAGTTAACTAAGACCATTGTAGAATTTTTATAGCTCTTATATATTACCTATTCTTTTTGGAGGGTGATGATATGAGATATGTGAATGATGATGAGATGGGATGTAAATTTTTGTAAGTCCAAGGTTGAGCACTGTACGGCACTGATCTTCTCGTTTTTTCCGTCGTCATATAATCATAATTACTATTATGTTTTGTGGACTGAATAGTTAAATTTAGTGTTGGAGCTTGGTGGCTGAGCTTATGTAAATTTTACTGCCAGTCCGTAGCAGGTTTAATTAGCTCATTTCAGAGTGAGTCGAGGGAGGATTGGCAGTTTTACGCCATTAAGGCTGGCATTAGCATTTAGCAGTAACTGAAGTAAAGAGGAGAATAACTCAGCTCACCTCAGCCACCTCCGTATAGTTCATCTTTTATGCTCAAGATTATTCATCATTCCCTCATTATTCAGTACAAATTGGAATTGGAAATTTGCTCTTCCTCTTCAGCATCCACTAGGGAAGAGGCTACTGTCGCATATAGCCCATGCTGAATGCCTGAATGTGTACGTGTGTGCGTTGCGAGCTGTTAGTTGTTACCTCTGAGATATTAGTTCTTTCAAAGACTTTGGTCATATTAGTAATAATAAATAGAATAAGAATATGTAATTTGGTAAAATTAAAGCATAATACTAATTTCCGTATGTTTGCATTTTTTCTGTCTTTCCCTGTAGACTGTGAAGGTGTGAGAAGGGATTTTTCATCTTCGATTATTCTTTATTCATTGACTACGACGATTCTTTGTGGATCTTCTCGGACTGAGCCATTAGAATGACTTCGACAAACAGAATGGGGGGATTGGGGGATCAGCATTTCTGCCTGCGTTGGAACAACCACGCAAGCAACTTCACAGAGGTGTTGGACCGTCTTCTGCGACATGAGTCGTTGACAGATGTCACCTTGGCGTGTGAAGGGGAGACCTTCCGCGCACATCAGACCGTCTTGTCCGCATGCAGTCCTTATTTTGAGAATTTGCTTGTGAAGAACACGCATCCTCATCCGATAATTTACATGAAGGACATCAAGCCCTCGGAGATGAAGGCCCTTTTGAGTTTCATGTACAAGGGAGAGGTCAACGTGAGTCAGTCTTCACTGTCTGACTTTTTGAAAACTGCGGAGGCCTTAAAAATTCGTGGATTGACTGAGGGGAATGAGGGAAGTACAAATGAGCCGTGCAGCACTGGCGTCAGTGGAAACAAGGATAGTGCCTCATCTTCCATAAGTAACAACAAACCGCTGTCTTTGAGCTCCAACAACCATCATAATGATACCAACGGGGGGTATATCTCCGACACTATTCCCATGCTGAAGAGACGACGCGCTTCGAGTGCCAGCAGTGAGGATATGGAGCCGCTTCAGTTGTCTAATCATAATCACAATCACCAGGTAAGAGATTCGGGTGACATTCCTTGTTGATAATCTTGGATATTTTGGGGTGCAATCTGTTGTAATTGTATATTCCTCAGGATTCTCCATCTGGGCGTGGAAAGAATGATTTAAACTCAGCTCTGAATCGGCCTTCACCTCCAGCTTTAATTGCTATCGGGAAACAACAGGGGACTCGTTCCACATCCTCCCAACCTAGTCCAATGGTGCCGCATGATACGGGATCTAATTCCATTTTGGATCCTTCATCTTTCTTGGCCACCGGAATGGATTCTTCAAACAAAAGCGAACAGGATTACGAAATTGTCGAAGCAAACTTGAACGTAAACATGAAGGTTGAGGATGATGATGATGACGACGAGGACGGAATGGATGATGGACGGTACACACTTGGCGGATACTTTCCTGCAGCTTCTATTCTTGTACGAAGATTGGTTTCCTCTCCCTCTCTCTTGTCTCTATATATAAATAGATCCTAGTCATTCCTAGTTTATTATGTCAAAATATTGTAATTTGTCATATCATTTTTTTCTCTAGGAGAAATCAAGTGATGACGACAAGAATGACGGTGGCGACTCGGATCATCAAGGCTCTACAAACATGGAAGGGATTGAGGTTACAGACGGTAAGTACACTAAAACATTTCTCTTTCCACCCTCTTTTTATACAAAATATTTTCCACAATTAATCGCTACCAGTTTTTAACTCTTTTTTACATGTCTGTGTTTCCTAACTATTTCAATGATCCGAATATGATTTTTGTAACAAGAAATTTAGATGCAGGAATTTATGTATATTTCTACCCCCTTAATTCCTAAAAAGTCAAGATATATAAGTATTTTTTTCGAAAAAAGAAAATTCAGTTATCTTTCTAAAATATATATATAGTTTGCATATAGGATTGGCGAATATTTGGAGCAGGCATGAACAGTTAGTTATCTCATTGCTGGTAGGACAGGTCATGGATAGTTAACAATTAGGAAAGTCATAGGCTGTCATATAATTCATAAGTAGATTCATATTCCTTTTTCTAAATGTGACAAAAAAGTTCATTAAGTAGAAAGCTCATAAGACACATATACAACCACATAGACTTGGGTTAGTAAATTCTGCTGGGGTGTATCTATTGCTTGCATATACAAAGCTGATTGATAGGGATAATAGAATTGGGGAAAGGGAAGGAAGAAGCGAGTGAGTGATGGAAATTTGTACTTGGTTGCAGTTGCAGCTCCACGGGACAGGTCAGAGTCAGAGTCTGCGTTGTCTGAAAAAGAGCTTGGGAAGCAGGCATGTTGTTGGAAAGCTAGTCTGGGAATCCGTGACAGGCTGAAATTGATGCGTCTTAGATCGACCACATTAAGTCCTATTAGTATTCACACGGTCCAAAAAGAGAAAGCCACCGCCACCCATACCACCACCAGCAGTAGTGTTGGTGTTGTGAACAGCGATCACCACTACCATCACTCCCTTCATCATCATCACAGAGAAACTTCTGCTTGCTCCTCCTCTGCCACCTCGAACTTATCCTCCAATAAACTTGTTATCCCTTCTTCCTCCTCTTCTTTCAAACATAAGTTTAAGCGATGTATACACAATCCCGACAGCCGACCCTCATCTCCCGATGCGGATGATCCAAAGAAGGCGCGGGATGATGTGGAAGTTGATATCGTGGAGGGGTCTTCATCCCCAGCTCATGAGTTGAACTTGAGCATATCTTCGGCAGTGTCTGTATCTCCAACCACTTCCAAGTGTAGCAATTATGAGAAGACCAGTAGTGCCAGTGGTGGCGGTGGGGGGAGCAGGGGTATCAGTTGTACTAACGAAGGTGGTGGGGACGGTAGTAGTAGTGGTCTTGGAGTGGTTCAAACTTACAGCAGGCATGGTAGCTACTATAGTGTGCTTCTTAACACTCGTGCTAGCGGTAGGTATAGAAAATCTGGTGGTGGTGGTAAAAGTGGTGCAGGTGGTGGCAGTAAAGGCTCCGATAGTAGTGGCAGTCATTTCAAATTTGTGTGCTTTCTCTGTGGTCATGAATATCCTCGCGAGTCCACCCTAAAGAATCATCTGAAGGTGTACCATAAAATTGACACTCCCGATGTTTCCCGAAGAATCAACAAATAGAAAAAGGAAAACTATCGATGGGTTCATTGTCATAAGTTGTAGATGCCAAAAACAAACCAATTACATATTTACATTTACGCATATTTACAGCTTGAGCAGTTTTCGCTAAAAAAACAAATGTGATTGAACTTGTTAGAATTTTGTCTCTTGTTATTGTTGTGTAGAGTTTATAGTTAGTTTAGCAATGATCTTGTTGATGTTACAAAGTATTCAAAATTCTAATTGTCAATTTATTAACTTTGTCATTCCAGTCATATTATATTTTACATATCTTACCACGTCTTTGATAATGATAATCAAAAGTTATTTCGGACGATCTAAAATCTGAAATTAAAGACATGAAGTTCAGGAACGAGTTGTCATTGTATTCTCCTATCCGCACTCATTTATTGCATTACCTATTGACAGTTTTTATCATATCTGTGGTCATAAAATATATAGCAAACTAACTGTTGATGATAACATTTCGCTAGAGTAACTCCGATCATGCTTCCATTAATATTATCCGTATTCCAACTCAAAAAGTTTGAGTAAGTCAACCTATA
Source organism: Lepidocyrtus paradoxus (assembly GCA_034696885.1). Taxonomy (NCBI): domain Eukaryota; kingdom Metazoa; phylum Arthropoda; class Collembola; order Entomobryomorpha; family Entomobryidae; genus Lepidocyrtus; species Lepidocyrtus paradoxus. Next base: position 4,897 of record JAQGAH010000612.1, on the reverse strand, counting down.
AGACTTTTTATTTAGGCGCTATTTATGATTTTTAAAAGATTTTTTTTCAATCCCAATTAATATTTAAAAGTTTACAATTTAAAAGTTGAGGGAAAGTTAGGGATTCGAATGATATCAAAAATACTACTTCTGTTCATGCAATTTGGTCTGAGACTTGTGTGGGTTGTGTGTAATTTTTCCAGGACGAATCTATGGATCAATTTTTGAGAAAGTTAAAGGAAGCCCCCACCTAAAAAGGTGTAAATTATGTGGAAAACTGGTTAGGGGAAGAAAGCACAGATTTGTCCACATGCCTGGAACGTATAGCTGCCCGTACGTAAATTCTCTCATTCAATCAAACAATTTTTTTTCTCATATTATTTTGCTCAATTTCAATCAAAACGTTTTGCTGTCAATATTGCATTTAAAATATGACAGTGAAATTTTTTTTAGAAGGCTTTTACGATAGATTCAGTTGTTTTTTTGTTGAATATGGAAACTCATTGTTGTAATTGTATACTGGTGTGACCGACATAGGTACTGCCCTTGCGTCTATACTCGTAGTGATAACCTGAATGCCCATGTCCGGGTGAAACACGGAAAGCCCAAGTGTGCCACCACAACTAACAACTCGAGCAACTCCACAAGTCCAACCATTAATTCCGCTTCCAGCACGTTGGTCAGTCTCATCAGCGCGGCCAATGACTACAAATAGTTAGGAAAAAAAATCTCCACCAACCAACTATACTAATCAGTCCATCAATCAAAAAAAATCCAATCGTGTGAATAATCAACCGACCAACCATCGTTATCTCTTCATTTTCCGTGTCTCGATTACTGTACAATACACCTTCCAGCTACTTGAATCATGGATCCGGACCAAAGAGTTTTACTTTCTTCTTTCTCCTCCGCCTTCTCTTCATTCTGATTACTTACTATTGTGGAAGGCAAACTCGACAAAGTTGACTATGTTATTATAAATGTTTAGCTTTTATTTTTTTTCTAGTTTGTAAGGCTACCAAAGGCTTGTTTTAAAGCGAAACTAATCCAAGTGAAATATGAGTGAGTATAGTTACGAAACTCATCCTTCGAACGTCTCTTATATCAAAGTACCTTGCCATTTGCAACTGCAACCAACAAGGTTATCTTTCTAAGAGAGCAGGGAAAGTGAGATGAGAGGGAAAGGAGGGATTTTTGTTTCTCTAGATCGCTATGAAATTTCACAAGACCAAAAACTATGATTAACAAATTCGATATAATATTTTAGTCGTGTAAATAGCTATTTTTTAAGTAGGTACATAGGTATATGAACTATATGCCAGAAGTAACAAAAACTTGTTCAGGTCATACAGGCTTTAAAAGTTGTCTAGTGGAATGAATGGATATGAGGAATGGATAGATGTTGTGTTCGCACTTACGGTAAGCAAAGCACAGTATCGATATGTTCGGTTCAGACATGCCGACAAGAGTAAATATAAATTTTCAACGCATTAACACAAAACGTGCAATTAAGTAGAGAGTTATCCATCGTTCATGGAAGAAGGATTAGGGCTAATTTTTTTGGGGAATCCGCTTTACAAATTAGTTTATGGCAGGACAAGGTTTATATACGGATGATGGAAAGAGTTGTCCTCTCGTCTTGTCACCTTTCATTCTGTCACACATTTTTGTTGGGTTTTCCTTACTATAACTCACAGTACCTTACTCCCTTTAATTTTGCACTAAAAGGCTCCCCCCTTTTTAGTGATTAGTCAATGATTGGTTCTTTGTTTTGCGAAAAGGTTATATAAGTTTAGAAGTTAGTCACAAAAATGATCATTTTTTTGCGTAGGTTCTGTTTGGTAAACTAGGCACAATCATCTTTGTTGCAATGTTTTTTTGCTAGTTGGTACTTTTACTGTATGATTTTATTTTAATAATTTAAATAATAACAAAACTTAAATAGGAAGATACTATGGGCTGGAATACAAAGCTCTATAACGTGTACAAATCAGCTACTAATTAATTACAATGAAAATGCCTGTATTTTGGATCAGCGAGAGGGGTATAAATGGACTGCATGAAACAGGATACTATTTGTATGTAGAATTTATATGGAGGATGTTGATGGGACGCTGAGAAATCAAACAATCAGTAAATAAAATCATGATTACTATACACTAACTTGAATGATAAATGGCGAGCATGAAGACTTTTGTATGTAACTTAAGATCTTCATTCATTTTATTGTATTGTTTAGGTAATATATATATTTACTATCAGTTATGTAACTTTACGTTAAAGTTAAAGTTTAGTGACTTGAGGAAACAAAAATGTTGTTCTTCCCTTCTCCTCATTATACTTAGGTGTCAGTATTTTAGTGCTTAGAGGATAACTATAGAGGAAACTTTTCAGTAACTGTTCTGCTTTATTAGTAAAAAAACACATTATTTTAGGCTAGGTACATAGTTAATTAGATGTTTATTTGTGTGGCGTGGCTTGTTAAAGTTTTCTAGTGATGTCATTTGAATGTTGTTGGATTGGTTTTTACAAAAAAGGAAAGAAAAAGAGTGGCAGCTCCAGTTGGATAATTTGCTTATCACAGTCATTTTCATTTTCAATCAACACTCTCCCAATTACCTTTTTCCCAACCTTATACGTTTCGTTTTTTCTTATACCCAAGCTTACGCAGAGAATATTATATAGCTAGTTGAGAGCTCCAGTTTTAGATAAAAGGAAAAGATGTGGACAAAAAATTGATGAAAGCGGAAAGTTTTTGTAGCTCTCGCTGAGTTTCTACTACAACTTTACTATAACTGCTACGTAATGATTACAGCCATAAACTACTACTACACAAACACGTGTCTGTCGGGTCCATCACTTTTTTAACGATAGGGAATAGTAGATTGATTTTTATATATTAAAACAAAAACAGTCTTTTTACAAATTATTCTATACGAGATGCTAGGGAAAAAAATTAGTGATTCTTTGTGAAACGCAAAATAAAAAATGGAACAAGCTCGTTAGCGTGGTGAACACCGTTATCAGAGCTTAATTGACTGCAGAATGCTGTAATAATTTTTGAACTGCTAAAAAGAAAATTGTGAGTTTTGTTCAAAGCACTAAAAATTATGAAATAATTATATACTTATACTACTTGTTCGTCACATTTATGGATGAACTTATTGATGCCTGAACTATAAAAAAATTGACTTCAAAACTAACTAAAAAAAATTTATATAAAAAAACTGTATCAATATATTCATTTTCTCAACAAAGTAAAAAGTTTGCGGAACATGAAAAAGAGAAATCTGCTGTGGGCAAATTTCTGCCTTGACAGAGTAACAAATTTATTTAAACACATATAAAATGATCTATTCTACTAAAACTATATACAAAAAACTTATATAATTGTATCTTTATACATGATAAATATACTACAATATGATATGATAAGCGAAGCTATAGATAGAGAGTATAATTTATTTACAAAATTTACAACTTTACACGAGAGAAAAAAGAGTCAAACTTATTAAGGGGAAATCTTCAGAGAAACAAACGGAATTAGATAGATGGTTGAATAGGAAAACACGGTGTATCATATACATACATATATAGATAGGTAGATATAAATACAAAATGGAAAATGTAAATGTCTCGGGCTTTTAAGAATTATGAATTAATATACTTGTACATGAAACGGTTTAAAATATAATTTAATATATGTGCATATATTAATATATATATGTGTGTAAGTATATAACAATTAATTTTAGTTTGATTATGATTATATATATATAAATGAACTAGAAAAAACTACTGACCAGTTATATAGGTGGCTGTGTTTTTTTAATGGTGCACAACTCGTTTTTGTCCGGTTTTGACGATACCAAAAAATTACCATTTTTGATAGCATGTTTCTAACATTTAAGTAACATTTTTTTTTGTGTGCTAATTGTTTTGTAATTAATTATTATAGTTTCTATTAATGACTATGTAAAGCGCAAGTGTGTGGAGGGAGAGGCCTCAATAAAAAATGGGAAGAATGCTTGATGGGATGTGAATGAGAAGGGAATGTAAACTTCAAAGATTGACTTTTTGATGGAGTGCTTTATGGATCTAGTAAGAAAACAATACCTATTATAATTATATAGTTATTATGTTACATTTTTATTAACCCTGAAGTTATACGTATGTAGCGAGGATGATGGCGTTTCTGGAGTTTTGTTTTTGGATACGTTTTGAAGAAATACATACTAATTATAATCGACATAAATGGTTTATTCATTAGCTGAATGACAGGTTTACTCCATGCCCATGTTGTAAACTATAAATAGTTCATATTGATTTCAATGATTTCAGATTTTTGTTTTGTTTTTAGTGACCATACAATTATATATCATTTACTTGCGTAGAGTTTAGAAATGTTTTTTTGCTTTCTAATCTCATTTTTTTTCTCTTGTTTTTATTCATATTAAACTTGTTTGTTTTTATAAAAAGAACTTGGTCTTTTCTTTGGCTGCTCGTTGTTTTTAAAGTTTGAAAGCCATCTTGTTTCCTCACTCTTAAAAAAAATATGATTCCCAACAAAGGAGAAACTTGAGAAGCGTTTGGAATAGAATCGTATGTGATGATATGAGAAAGATTTTTTTAAAAAGATTTTGTTTTTCTTTTCGAGTAAGCGTTATACTGATATACTGTTACAATTTAGGAGTTATAAATAGATAAGTAACTATTGATTGTTATATTCACTTTATGTATCTTTATCTTTACAAAATATCTTTTAAGTGTTGGAACATTTGTTGTCTTGCACTGTTACAAACGTGTCCGTATAATAGAATCGTTAAGAAATCTATATGTACCTATATCATTATGTTTAATTGTTTAGTAAAAAAAATGTTTGAAAATATAACAGATTTTGAGTTCATAAATAAAGCCA
>JAQGAH010000611.1:0-30558 GCA_034696885.1 Lepidocyrtus paradoxus | reverse complement strand
AATATTTAAAAAATTATGTGATTTCATAGATGATGCTTAAAGTTTTATTTAATTATTTATTTATGAACTATTTATTTTTTTAGTAATTTATTTACTAGTTTTAAGTAATTTATTTTTTTGTGATTGTGTAATTGCATGTTAAATAAAATTTTGTACATGAAGCAAACGTGATTAATCGCGATTACGACAATTTTGTTCAAACGGTCTCCAACAAATTAGTCACCATTTATATTCTGCCTAGATCCGATTCATCCTTCGTTAATCCTCCCTATTTTTTACCTTCAGTATTTCCCTATTCAAGAGTTATAAATCACCCCAGCAAAATCACCATTCGTGTAAAACAGGAGTTAATCATGTATGCATACATTATAAGAACAATATACACCTCGAAGAGTTAATCAGAGGGATATTTTTTTGAGGACTCAGCCAGACAAGTTTAGGATTGACCACCTCTCATATTTCAAAATTCCATACAAAGGATTTTATTGACAGTAGTCGAACCGGATTCCATATTCTCATGGCATACTTATTTTTTCATTCATCTATTGCGTATTGCAGTTTGCAACTTTTATACCGCAGATTATATTTGTATTCAATTCAGCTCAACCTTTCGTAATTCGGCTTAAGCTTGGCTTAAAATGACAGTTAACTAGGAAAACTGTTCAATCAACGACTTGAATATGACCATATACCCAAATAGTTTGAATGTGGAGGTGGCACCATCCTTTTCGGATCATTTGATCGGGTGCGCAGCTGCACTATACTCTTGTCATATACCGTACGCATTAATTTGCAGAAAAAATTATGTCCATTTGAGTTGGTAATCTTGTCCCCTGTAATTTATATGGGAGGACATATAAATGCTCTTGACCAAACTACAAATGCCTAAAAATATATGTAATTCGAGGATCAAGCCAAGAGAGCTTATCACATCAGGGATGAGCTGTATCTATCTTGCTAATGGCACCATTGCAATCCTGATGGGACAGTTTTTGGTCTGATTTTTTAAGAAAGAGGCTTAAAATGATAAGGCTCAGTCGATAAATTGAAAGGTACTTAACGCATCATCATCTTCTTTTCTTAATCAGCCAGTCAGTAGTAAGTCCTATAGAAGTGTTAACAATGCTTATCATCGTTTTGCTGGCCATCATCTGCAAATTCGCGAATGAATATTCATCAAACTGGCATAAACTGCTTTTACAAAAAGGAAAATTGACTCATTCAACTCATTCACTTGAATAATCAATGACTTCAAGATGGGGTTTTAGGCGTCTTGCCAGAAACCTGTCAGTAAACTTGAGGCACACAATCAAAAGTCAACGAGCAGGAAAATTATAGTTGGGATAAGTACCTATCTAGAATGCTGTTGAATAGCAAATTTTGTAGTGAATGACAAGTTCTATAATTAGTAGAGCTGAAGATGAGGTTTCCAAAAGCGCCTTTTGCACTTTTCCCTCGAGTTGATTTATGATAGCAGTAATGATCAAGTAGAATGAGGTGTTAAGTAAGCTGATCTCTCTCAAAAAAAGTTCGCATGACTTGCTCCCCATAACCCTTCAAAGGGCACGCTGGTGTCATTGCCAGCCCATAATACAGAAAAATGCCTACCTCCCATATCTATCTTTATATGACCCAGCCACCCACACTTCATACCTAATACCTACCAACCGCACTGTATGTTTCCGAGGGCGTTTTTTTCTCTTATCAAGAAATTACGACTTAATACCTCATTTTATTTACGTATTACTCCATTCATCAGAATTTTATCATTTCATTATGAAAAGTGAAAAGCGAGACGAAAAATTAGCATAGTGGAAAAAATAGGAATAAAGTTTTTTTGTAATCATTCACCATATAATATCCCTTCATGTAAAACAGTACTAATTTCTGAGATAACAAAGCAATCTTTTTCTCTCTTAATTGCTGAAGAAAATCATTGTATTTTTTTAAAAACGGATGTTATGTTATTACGTTATTAGGAGCTATCACTTGTGATTATGATAAGAAAGAACAAGGATGATCATCTCTAATTCAACACATAACTATAGGCATACTTAACTGGTGCAGACAGCTTTTAAAAATCATTACGTTACAGACGCATAATTCATCATATAATATTTATGAAGTTTTTAGCAAAAAATTTCTGATTAGCTGATATATAATGACATTGTAATTTGCGAAAACATGTTAAGCTAAGTTTCAGCTAGAGAAATTCATTTTTACTTTTCAATGAGTTTTTTTTGTAAAAATCCTTTCGGATGGACATACCTACATCTGAAATTTAGACGAAGGCTTATCGTTAGTTTGCGTGAAGTCGTGAAGTTGCAAATGCTCTGTGTGATAAGAACGTGTTAAGATTTAAAAATGCAGAAAATTTATTTTTCATTTCGTAAAAAAAACTTATTTTCCCATGCATGCTTGAGTAACAGATAAGAAAGATTTTAAATAAGAGGATGATACTTTTCAATGTTTTTTTTTCATCGAATTTCGAATTTTTAACAGGAATGTAAGATGATATGTGTAGAGGTAGGTAATGAATCCACAAAAGTTATGATGAGGACGACTGATGCATATCCATACAATCGTATAATTCGCATGGCCGCAAAAAATATACCCAGACCATATCAAAAGCAAAAGGTTTTGGACATGCTTATTACTCTCTATAGGTTTGTGACTTTTTCCTGCTTTTACTTTCCATTTCAGAGCCGTATAGCTGCAGACAAGTGAATTTTTTTGAAATTCCGTAAATTTATTGCGAATTTTTCCCATATTTTTATTAAAATGCATTCCTCTTTCAATTAAAATGCCATTCAATTGACTGCTTCTATATCAGCCAGCATGAGTCTGTCATGGGTTGGCAGTTAGCAGTGTTCTTTTCCAATTTTTTTGAAAGGGGGCAATCAGCACGATTCGAATTTAAATCGTTTTAATTTATACCTAATCATACCACACCACGCAGGTGGATCTCTGTATTTCGCTGTTGGAGTGTCCACGTTTCGTCCACATCGCCACAACCACGGTGTACAGCTCGCAGCGTGACCAAATCTAGATTAAACTTTTGTTGGCAATGCTAACTTTTCATTTAATGACAATTAAGTACTCATCTAATTGATAGCGAGGTTTCTATTATCAGTATATAAAATACAACATATAAATATTTTGTTCCGGTTTCCTTTAATGTGCAGGAAGTTTCAAGAAGTTATTGGAACAATCATAGGCATATCATCTGATTGTCGATGTTTATTACATTACGACTTGAAGACAGGTCTGAATCGATCATATCATAATCATTCTTAATACCAGACATCTCAAGATGAGCAGACTGTCTCAGCTACCTAATTAATTATGATAATATCATTTTTCTTAAGTACAGTCGCTGTAAATACAAAAGCACTTATTACTATTCCATACAATACTGCTGGTTTATGGTTGATATAAAGAGGCTTGGCTGTACATTATTTTTACGATTATGTGATAGGAATGCAATATGGGAAGGTAATTTGAATAAGCATAAATATTATCTCAAGCAAAAAGTAAAAGTTTTTTTCTTGTCTTTTCATTATCCGGAATCTTGAATATTATTTTGTTGACCACATACATATGTACTGAAGGATAATGATAAAGAAGGATGGGTCTGTTATTGTCGCTGTATTACCATTTAAATGCTCGGGAATGAAGTATATTGTCAATTAGGTATATGAAATGACTGAGTGGAGCCGTTTTAAAGATAATTATATTGTTTTCTTTGGCTGTAGGCTCGTCGATTTCGGCATGCTGTAATAGTATGTAGGTAGTGGAAACTACACGGAGACAACAATCTCCAAACAATCGACAAATTGATGAAGCTATGCTACGAGGATATGATAGGTGATTGTATCGAACAAGCGAAAAGAGTCCGAAAATTTGTAGCCGTTGGGCTATAAAGTACCAAAATATTTTATGCTTAAAATTGTGATTTGTGTGAATGTCAGTATGTGTGAAATCTTTGAGTATTTGATAATAGAACCCAGCATTAAAATACGTTTCATATTCTACATGGTTGTACTTGTAGCAAAGTGCACTTCTTATTCGTCTAAAAATAAGTTGGACAGCCGTTGGGCGTAGGGAGCATCAGTATGCATTAAAGCTAAAGAATCCATTCTCCTTGTAGTCGGTTAGTTCTGTCTGCTTTGATAGAAAGACCAGGGAACAAGGCCAGGGATTATCTAAGGCCCCATTTGCTTTAAGGGATCACCACAATACATTTAGGAGTTCATAGAACTAGCTTATGATGTATTTCTTTTTAGCAGTTCTATGTATCTATATGGGTTTGGCATCGGTATGAAAAAAGTGTCAGTGTGTCCTGCGGCATACTGAAATGATACATGTAAAATAGGTACTTATCCATTATCCAACTGCATGGCCATTGCACTAATGTGTGATATAAAGCCGACCTAGGTATTTACCTCTCTTGTCTTTCAGGAAACCTTTAGAAGAAATGGAAGGGTTGATGTTAGGAATAAGGATATATGTATGGAATGAAATGCGACACGTATCTACTTTCTGTAGGTTCAGCTTTGACAACTATTGTGAAGTTTCATTACAACGGGGCACTAGTTGTTAAAGATGGACGAACATTTTGTTGAAGTATAATAGAGAAGAAAATAATAACGGACAAAGTATACAGCCATTAGACACTAAAATAGACTTACTTGTGAACCTACTGATTTTCAAACAACCATCTAGTTAAAGTTTGGAATTTGTTTTCAACTGTCGCTCATCTTATTATTTGCAAATCGATACACACGGCTTGGGAGTGTCGACAAGAGCAAGATGAAACAGAAAATGAGAAAATATACAGAAGAAAAGAGTGACAGTGACGATAATACTGGTGCAGTTAAGCAAGTTTCCGAACCGATGGCTTCGAGAAAGAAAGATAAGCGTTTGTACAAATGCTCCCACTGCTTTCTAATTTATACCGCAGTTGATGGACTTATGAAACATGTAAGTTAGAATATATAGTAAATAATTAGTAGTTTTTTAAATAATTAATTTGAATCGGAGTCTTTATTATTTATTTTTGCATTATTTATTTAGCTTCTAACTCATCAGACGAAGCCAGTAAAACTACCGAAGACTTCTGGATTTCTCCCTAACGAAGAACCAAAACCTACGAATAAAAATCTGCCAACTTGTAAGGTCATCATTACTCATTGTGACAATTTGTATTCACCGTTCCAGCGAATTGGAACTGCTCAGACTCTTGCAACTAATATTCAGGAAGGGGGTGGTATTGCTGGGAAAATATTGCCACGAAGTGATGCTTTAGAACCAGGAAATAGTTTAATTAAGAAGACTTGCTCTAGACGATCTTCACTCAAGCAAATTTCAGATTGTAGCATTACGACTGAAGTGGGGACGAACCTATATAAATGTCAGTGGTGTTCAAAATCGTATGCGAATTCAGCAAGTCTAAAAATTCACATCCGAACTCACACCGGTGAGCGACCCTATCAATGCCAGCTGTGTTCAAAATCGTTTGCACAACAAGGACATTTAAAAAGTCACATCCGAACTCACACCGGTGAGCGACCCTATCAATGTCAGTTGTGTTCAAAATCGTTTGGGGTACTAGGAAATCTAAAAATTCACATCCGAACTCACACCGGTGAGCGACCCTACCAATGTCAGTGGTGTTCGAAATCGTTTGCACAACCAGCACATCTAAAAAGTCACATCCAAAGTCACACCGGTGAGCGACCCTACCAATGTCAGTGGTGTTCAAAATTGTTTGCACAACCAGCACATCTAAAAATTCACATCCGAACTCACACCGGTGAGCGACCCTATCGATGCCAGTTGTGTTCAAAATCGTTTGCACAACCAACACATCTAAAAAGTCACATACAAACTCACACTGGTGAGCGACCCTATCAATGCCAGTTGTGTTCAAAATCGTTTGCGATGCAAGGAGTCCTGCAATGGCACATCCGAACTCACACTGGTGAGCGGCCCCATCAATGTCAGCTATGCTCAAAATCGTTTGCGCGACTAGAACATTTGAAACTTCACATCCGAACTCACACTGGTGAGCGACCCCATCGATGCGAGTTGTGCCCCAAATCATTTGCGCTACCACATCATCTGAAACAGCACATCCGAACACACACGGGTGAGCGACCCTATAAATGTCAATGGTGCCCAAAAACATTTACGACTCTAAGTGGTCTAAAAAGTCACATCCGAACTCACACTGGTGAGTGACCCCATCGGTGCCCGTTATTCCCGAAATCGTTGGGTCGTCGAGATGTGCTAAAAACCCATGCTGAACCCACACGCATGATCACTCTAAGTAATAGTAAATGATCGGCAAATTAAGTAATCATAAAGCTATGCTACGATGACTTGGTTGTGATTCTGATATCGATCGAAGGGAAACGAATTTTAAAATTCGCAGCCGTTGAGAAGATGTGTAACAAAATATTTTATGCTTAAAATTTGATTTTCTTATTATTTGTGAAATGGCGAATTTGAGTAATGTATATATAGTACATATCAATTATAACTGAAACCAGCATCAAAATTGAGTTTCAATCATGTATCATACACTATATATGTTATTATATGAAAATAAAACTTGATCCGATATATCCAAAAACAAAATTTGAAAATTTGCAGTAGTTCGAAAATCATCGTGCTCACAGAGAAACGGACAAGCAGCTTGATCCAACTCAAGATCATAATGAAGCATAGCTTCATAACAAGATGGGCATACAAACAATATGTTTAATGTTTAGCATTATTTCCACATCCGGTTTATGTCCCATCCTCCCTTTTGAATGTTTGATTATGATATGTACGATAATATTTAAAATGTTCTTTTAAATTCTAACATTTAGCGGTAGCGTGCAGAGAGGCTAATATCAATATCGGCCTTTCTTTGTTTCGGATATCGTGAGTAAATTCATAATACATATTAGCATTGTATAAACTGTAAAAAACGTCGAGCAAATGGAGAAAAGCTCAAAATTAAAGCAGTAATTGGGACATATGACGCGTTAAAAAAGTTCTGACCATATAAAAATTAAATGCGTGTCACAATGGTCATTTCGCATTGTCCCGTCTATTGATGCGGATAGCATACACTGAAATGAAATTATTGTCTCTAATTGAAAGATGAAAAAGGCTTCAAGGAAATTATATGACACTTTTCCCAGATAAAAAGCATTCACCTTCACCATTAAAACCCCCAATATGAGTTATCATACAGGTATCATATGAGAAGGGATTAAAAGAGGTGGAATCATCCCATCCCATCATCCCATCTCCTCACTATTGATAACAATCATATTTACTTTTCCCTTCTTGGCCCAAGTGTTATCGTCCTCTCAATGCCTTGGCGAATAAAATACATGTCCCAAGAAACACGCATTGCACTTCATCCTTTTTATTTAGATGAAGGAAAGTGAAGAGCTTTTCACACTTACCCCAACCATAATCATGATATGACATCATGATAAATCGGAAAGCACTGCTTGAAGCCAAAAACCCTTGTTTTGCTACATCGTCTTGCACCGACCGGCACTCTAAGGCACGCTTGCCAATAAACACGCCTAACCTACTAGGACGAGAACGTGAATATGAACAAAAAAGCATTTTTTTAAGGAAAAAAATATGAAAGATTGTCTTATTTTATCATTTTCCTCTCAAAGGAATTTGGATTATTTTTTTCTGCAGCACTTCATCTTCATAGCTTCAGGAGAAGGTTTCATTTTTTACGAAGCAATTTTTTCGCAAATACTTATAGTTTGCCTGTGCCTTCAAAATGGATATTACTTATTCTAAAATATTTTACGCACAACTTCAGCTTGTTCCACATATTTTTAACAGAAGTGAAACAAAAAAGATTATGTTCTTCATTAATTATAAGCTCCTATGCAAAATAGGATCTCAAAGATTCCCTTTTTCACTCTCTGAAAACTGCATCCTTAATGCAGTGCAGTTTTTTTGGCAGCTTTGAAACGAGCTCGAGAATTAATTTTTATTCGAGATGATAAACAAACGTGGTTGGTGGAAAAAAGCGAACCTTTTCAATCCCCATTATGCCTTTATTGGATTTAAAATTTACTACCCCTTGCTAGGTACGGAAGAGAAGAGCGTGCTAACGATGTTGAAAAATTAGAGCGAAATATTTTGTCTGCCTTGAATATTGCTATATTTATGTACTTTTTTAGTTTTTAGCTGAAACCTGAGATGTTTTTTGGGGGATTTTTTCTCATAAATGACTTCAAGGGTCCGTATTAAATTATGCTAATATATGTATTCAATAGGTTTAAGTGCCTAAAAATAACAAGAGCAAAAGTAAGCAAGTCAAGGGATGTGGCGGCTGAGTCTTCATGGTCAATAAAATGCTGTCTGAAAGGGACCTGCTCTGGCAGAGCTGTCCTCATAAATTAGATTGAAACAATGTATATAGAGCAAATATGAGCTTTTTCAAGGAACTCATCACAAAACGTAATTGAGTTGAGTTATGGCGGATTCTATCTACCTCTTAAAACCAAAATATTATTCAGTCCAAAAGTGGCCAAAGTAACACATCCGTAATCTCATCAGGGAAATGAGTAAAAAATTGCAATATGCGCATTGAAATGGACTGAATGGCTATGGCGAGGGGATGATAAGGTGGAAAAGTGGAGAAAAAAATGGAGAAAAGTGCAACAATTGCAGTAACAATCCATTATCTGAACTATCAGAGGTGCTGAGGCTAAAGCATAAACTTTTTTTGGGAAGTAATGCAAACATCATTACAATTAGGTAGTAGAGCTGTCTATGTTTACTATTTTAACCTTTTAATAATATATGTGTATTTTTACCTACTTTACTTCCTCAATTAAATATTTTTTCCTGACTGCAATAAATCGTTCGATGAGACTCATCATCATTATGATGATCATCATCATCAACTTGGTTAATATTGCACGCGCATATTGTTTATAACAGTCCATGCCATACTTCAACCTTGTTTACTTGCCAAATATTTCAAACAAATCATTTTTGAAAATTGATTCCTGATAGTAAATTTAGTGCAGTTTTACGGCCAGTTAATTTACGGTGGAAGTATACAAGAACTACAAAAAATTCAAGCCAGAATTTTTATTTTTATGAGGTTAGAATGTTAAGTAATAAAAAACATAATGCCATTGAAAAAAAACCTCATTGCGTGTGCGTGTACTAGATTGATCTCGGGATAATGATTATGATTAGGCTTAACAAATTTGATATTTATAATTTTATCGAGAAGGGGGCATCCGTGTTCCGTATTTTCTGCCCAATTGTGCACATTTCGGTAATAAACTTGTATTCTCAGGTGTATGCCTAATTACCTCGATAAGATAAACATAAAAGTCCATTTTGAGGGTCTATAATTAAAATTAAGAGTACAGAGAAATAACTAAATAGGCTTGATCATTATCCTATATGAACTACATAACTCGATTCCCGCCTGATGTTTTCATAATTGTACGCTTGATCACGAAAAAATCGAGTGGGATGAAAAAAATCTAAAATAATTTACTTGTAATTTATAGTTCCTCATTTTTGCAACTCGGGGCACGTAAAAATCTAAAATAAGTGCTCTGATAAGGGTACAAATTAAAAAGTTATTATGATAATTAATTATATGCAGTTGGCCATTCCAAGTAAGGGTATTAAAAGTTAATGCGTCAGCATCATCAACATACTTTTTAGACCTACTAATACTGCTACTCATAAAGTTATAGCCATCAACTTAATAACGATGATTTCGGAATGGGATGGCAAAGTGCAGTAGCCACAATCAATTTATGGCTTGTTCACTTTGAAACAAGTACAGATATATGTATGGTAATATGGCTTATCTATCTTTGCAAGCTACCTATTTTGAACAATTTTACGGTGCAAGGCGGCTTATATCTAATCTGCATATTTTTTTGATGAGTCACTTTCTTATCTAGTTTAAGGATACACTATGATTAGCAATGAAATCGGAGCATGGCAGATAGATTTTTGTTGCTGTTACTTCCTCAAGAAAAAATCGTTTTCACTGCGTTTTCAATCAAATGGAAATTTAGGATGAGCTTGAGCTAAGCTCCTAAAACCAGGCTTATCTCCTTTTTTATACGACATTCATCGTTCATCCATGCATTTTGGCTATAAAATTGAATGCTTCATCCTTATCAGTATCGTGTATTTGCATTGATTAAGTAGAATAGGAATGTTTGGATGGGAATTTTTCGATTAAATTATGAATAATAATGATGTCTCGGTACTTTGAGCTTTGTGTGTTGGATGGGATTGGTAAAGATTCAGAAATCTACTGCTCGATATATGTACGATTGTACGATGAACTGAATCAACTGAACAGGATGTCAACTTCCTTCAATTTTCCTTATCTTTATAAGATGCATTTACTGGTGTACCTGGATGTATGTATGATTGAAATGAAGTATGCTATTCAAGATAAGAGATTGATGATAATTCGGACAATGTTCCATTTCAGGAAAGACATGCCATGCCCAAACGAGAAAATATGACCATTTACTTGTATCACCGAACGAAACGTATAAATGATGTTTGATGTATTGAAGTCAATCTCTGATCAAAAAGATTTTAGCCTTTTTTTGAGAAGTTCAGTTCTCGAAAAAGTTAATTGCTGTCTTGATATCTGAAACGAACAGTTCGTCTAAATTCTACCTAATTTTTGAAATATATAGAACAGTTATTAGTTTCAGAATTTTCCCCCTGAAATTAGCAAAATGGCTTCGTATTTCATTCCAAACCCAGTGTCCCCCGATAATTCTGTTAGCGCTGGAAATTCGCGTGGTGGTGCGACGCCAAGTTTATACCGTCCTGGAGAAACCAGTCAAGAATCTGGACTCTACCCGAGCTTCGAACAGCCTAGAGGAACTGCAGCAGGACTACCATCATTTTTGAGACAGCAAAGAGCTCATCAAGACGTCCCAATTTATGGACCTGAAGACTTTGAAGAACCGGAGCCAGGAAGATATCCCTTCCTTGCAAAGTATGAGCAGCCGATGGAAATTCGGCGAAGGATTCCAGGATGCGGAATCAATCATTATAATTTATTTGACAGTCCAGTTGCAGCGGAAAGGAGTCCGATACAGCCAATGGCCCCGATTTTTAACCAGGGAGAGGTAGAAGACCTGTTGGGGCGGTTTGACAAGGATCCATCAGTAGAAGCGATGATTGGAAAGCAGAAATTTATTCAGGAGCATTTTCAGCGGAGAACTTATGAAAGGTTAATTGAATATACGTACTATGTACAAATATTTATATAATTTTATATTTCCTCTACTTTTAAAATCACGTATCTAAATCAATTATTTTGTAAATTTTTATTATCAGGCACAACCCACGGAGACAGCCGGTTCCAAAGTTTCGTCCAGGCGCCGCCCTCATTCTTTCATCCTCTGGACAAGCCGTTGCCGGTGCTCAGCAACGTCAAGTTCGGGATATCCGCTACCCATTTGCTTCATTAAGCCCATTATCATCTTCATCAAGCTCATCGTCTTCATCCTCAGACGACTCACCCCAATCTTCCATCGGCTCCTTTTCTCAGTTTGAGCCTTTGCATGCGTCCCCATTCAACCGGACGCCTACGCGAAGCTCTCAGATGTTTAAGCCTCATCCCAGATGCCATCCCACTGAACTGCAACTTGTGTATTCAACGCCTGACAACTTGTCTCCGGCATCATCTGGTTCATCATCATCTAAGGGATCCCCTCAAATCTATCTCCCAGAATCCCCAATACCGGGAGAGACCTCTTCATCCCTTCCTCAACGTCCTACTCCTCATACCTTGTAAGCGAGCAAAGTCCTTGAATGGAATTAAATTGCCATATTTATTTATTATCAGGACAAAGTACATGACATGTAGAATAAAAAAATTAGAATAGTATGTTTATTGTCATTTGGTTCCCTCGAAAGGCAAATTACACCACGTGACTAAGCACTTAACAGTTTTTTAAAGTCACACGTATGAAAGTAAAATAGTAATGTTAATAATATTAATTAGTCAGATTCAGAATCACTGTAAATACATGTGAACAACTTTATTAATTTGTAAGTAACATATTGTTTTCATATGTCCCATTTGGGCATATAAATAAATAGCTAATTCCATTTGATTTACAATATAATATACTAAATAATAACAATCAACCAGTTGGTTTCATTTTGTTGATTCTCGAGAATTTAAAAAATTTAATAAAACTTTCAGTAAAAGTAATATTGATTTAGTGTAATTAAAAACTATTGCTTTCTCACATTCATATACCTTAGCCATAAAAATATATATTTTTCATTTAAAAAATTTCCTCCAATACATATTGCCGGACCGGACGAAACTGTTTTCAAATGCCAACGTGTGAAAAATTCCAAATGATTACGCATCATCATAATTCCAATAGATTCTAATCTGATTCTGATTCTCGCAAATGCATCTTAATGTTTTTTTATAAATTTCATCCAAGAGCCTATAACTACACGTGTTGGAATGCCTTTGCTTATTTATAATGTCTATTTAATTTATGTACATACAAATACTAACTAAAAAAGTGCATTTTTTCGATCGTACCTTTTTTTTCTGAATCCACCATGTACCAATACTAATTAGCTTCATTTATACTATTGGATTCTCCCCAACTGCATTTTTACTTTAAAAACAGTTTTCTACAGAAAAATCGAGCCATTTCAATATTCGAAGAGGAGCCAAACAGAATGTAGACAAGTGTCTAATTAAATTTAATTAAGAGCTGTGTAGCGAAAATCACAGCATGGGCGCATGACGGGCTATACGCGGTGTTAGTTCTCGTACGAGAGTATTTATGATATCATCATTATCATATCAGCTTATCATGGGTATCATCATCACACGAATTTGAAATAATCGCACTCACGTTCTCCCATCTCCATCTACGCTAGACACACTATTTTTGATAGTTTTTTAGGGAAAAACTAAACTTGAGCTTTAGAGCCTGCAATTTGCAAAAAACTGCAAAACAAACTTTTATGCAAACCGCACACAAGATAGTTTTCATACAGTTTAGAATTCATAAAAGACATATATGAAGCCAGTTGAATATGACGAGGGAAATAGAATGTTGATATGATATGATGATGACTGAAATGGGAAGAGAGAAAACGCGATGAAGATAAAACTCGATTTATCTCCCTTCTCGTTCAACAATGTGAGTAGGGGATGAAGGGATGATGAAGATGTAGCTGGCAACCACCACCATCACCACCACCTATGCATGATTTTACATGAGCGTTCAACAATCCATTTTATACGTTTTCAACAACGCTGGCTTAACAATGTTAGAGAAGTTAAAAGAGAGTTAAAGATGAAGAAGGCTTCATCCCCCGTATTTTTTTCACTGATATCATGGTGCCCTAAGTATAGGATAACGCTATAGCTGATTCAACGAAAAAAAAATCTTTTCGCTTGGTAGCAGGCTAGGTTTGGAGGATGAGAGCCCCTTTTACTCGCACTCCGTCCACCGTTTGATGAGGAGGTCAATACAGGTAGCTTGATCGTCAATCGTCATCATCATCAGTCGAAGTGGTCATGATGATGAGCACCCATTAAGAACTTTTTTTTTCATATAGTTTGCATATTATCACCATTACATTCTTTCATTCAAAGTGGTTGAGTCTTGTCTTGTTTCTGTGAAGTCGTGATTGTATTGCTGTGGTTAATTTTGTCGGAGGAATTTGGGAGGAAACAACTATGTTCTTGTTGGACAGGACGATTTGAACAGTTT
The DNA here is from genome assembly GCA_034696885.1 of Lepidocyrtus paradoxus. NCBI lineage: Eukaryota > Metazoa > Arthropoda > Collembola > Entomobryomorpha > Entomobryidae > Lepidocyrtus > Lepidocyrtus paradoxus. The sequence goes on along the minus strand of JAQGAH010000611.1, from coordinate 16,756 downwards.
TATTGGTGACATTATGGAACCCCTGTGATCAATCAAGTTTTAGGTATTACATTTTTTGTGGTGGCTGGTGGTGAATTTGGTGTGGAGAGTTGAGGATTTCTTGTGAGCAAATTGAAACTAGTCATAGGTTGCGGAGGGATTTGTGTGAGGGTGTTTTTATGCCCAAATATTCTTGTGGGGGTGTTGTGAGAAATTTAAAAATGAAGATAAGACGGAGCTGTAGGTCGTCACTGACCTTTCCCTCGACAATGTTTGCGGTGGGGGTGGGTTTGCTGTTTGTAGTATATATTGAAGGTAAGTCTAAAAAAACGATCTCAGCGATCTAACAATTATCGGAACCAGCTAATTGGAGTTAATGGAGAGCTAATGGAGGCAAATTTTAATTTTTGTTAATATTGAATTCTAGTATCCCATTCAGCCTCCATCTCAGTCTCAACAGACGCCAGTACTCCCTCCACACTAGAGCCAGTTGTCGTAAACAACAACTCATCTTCTCCAGCTAGTCCTCCTCCTCCACCTCCTCCCACGAAGGCGAAACCTTCAACGAAATCCCCCTCCAGGATAACAACGCTTAGGTCGAGATTGGGAAAGCCATTCAAGGGGAAGACACAACGCACTGAAGTTCCTCCTCCAATCCAGCCAGGTCGCATGAAGGCTTCAGATATTAAGGCTTGTATATCAAAAGCGTTTTGTGAAGTGAACTCTGCCTCAAAAGTACCAAACTACGCGGTCAACAAGGAGTTCTTTGACTTGATGAATCAGATTGATGCGTAAGCCAAGTTTTTTTCTAAAACTAAATTACATAAGTTATGAATTACTCCTATTTTACGACTACAATTTTATTACGTAAAATAGAAATTCTTTACGCGTGTCAATAGCTTATTAAGTTAGCATTAAACATTTTTACAACATTGCTAATCTATATCTTTGGTAAACTCCACTTTGTTTACACCCCTTTCGTACAAGAAGAGAAAACAAGAAAAAAAGTAGGGACAGTGTTGAATATGGATGAAGATGAACTTGTAGCCTAAAAACGTAGTATAATAGTTGGTCAGTTTATGTAGAATACATCATAATCCATATTGAATAATAACACTTGTATAGCGTAATGCTCGCATCTTGTTTTCTCTTGTTTCTTTATGTATTATCGCCAACTAACATCAACACTATTGCATCAGCGATTTAATCGCAGCAAATTACATAAAATTAGCTAAAATTCTTTAAAATTTTAAAACACTTTTTTTTCAAATCAATAATGGATTCATACTCAATTGGAATTTGAAGAAAAAAAACGATACATTACTAATCGCTAGTGTTTATGTACGTATGCAAAAAATTCTAGTTGATGGGGGGTGAGAATTGGGCTCACACCACATCTTATTGATTCGTACCCTTTAGCAAGATTACATAGATCAGCTCGGACTTGAGGGGAAGTTACGCAGCATTTTTCTCATCGAATTATCATAACTTTTATAATTATCAATATGACTATTAGCTACAAAGTAGAAACTAGTACTACCAGTAACTAAACGCTAGAAGCTGAGCTACTACTAGCCTTACCCTTCTTCTAGGACTAGCCTATTGGTCACTGGTCAACCGTAAAAATGGTATAATATTTCAGGTTTTTTTCAATCTATAACTCAGAGGTTTGTCTTCCTTCCCATCAGAGATCTTTCCTAGTAATAAGATTGATTGATAATCATGAATAATAACAATAATGGAAGTAGCCCACTGGCTAACAATACTTAGGCTAGTCACTGGGGTACTTATATAATTATAGAGAGGGGCCTAGACCAATAAAATATGTTATGTAGGATGAGAAAAAGAAGCTTTAAGATCATCTTGAGTTGTTTGAAGAAAGAAACTATGTTTTTTTTCAAATGTTAAATTAAATAGGCACGTACGTATGATGATGTGATGTGATCGCCAATCATATAACATGGTCTATTGCATAAGATGAGTGTGTTTTTCTAAAATATTTTCTTTGTTAAAAATCCACCTTTCTTGTTGACTCTTACACGAGTCAGTTTGTTATCTTAAGGCTGACATGATGAGAGCTGAGTTGATGTAATGCTGTAATTTGCAAAACATGGCTGCATCAAAGCACTTATGTGAACATACATAAGCTTTGCAACTGCAAAAAATGAGCATTCTACAAAACTAATAGAAAAAAATGAATATAATAAAATCCTTTTTTAATGGGGGTGGTGGTGGGGAACCGATGGTGGCGGTAGCATTGATATTGATTCGCTGGCACCGGCGCATCAAAAATTGTTAATGATTACTGTAATAAACGCGACGCTATAACCTCATCAGGCCTAAAGACCGACTTAAAAGAGGAGGAAAAAAGTGACTGAAAACTTGATTCGATATTATAGTATTTCTCTTTGGCTTTGATGCGATGATGAACCGATGTGAATGATCAGCTTTGTCTTTTCTCATGTGCCGAAAACAAAAAGGAAAATTGGTAAAGTCTACTTTTTTCCCTTGGCCTTAACATGGTTCAGTTCCCTATCAACTGCAATATGCAATGGAGGTGGTGACCGATATTTTGATGAGATAAAATATAATTGTGTGGATTTACCTTAGTTTTATTGATCCATAATTATACGCACTGTGAGGTGGGGACTGTAAACATGATTTGAAAACTGCAATTGCACTTGATGAATATGGATGTTTATGGAGGGATAATGAGCATTGATAGAATATTCTGATAAATCTATAAATTCTAGGCTATGGAGCTATAATTTTTAGCCTACTGCCATACTACGGAGTATTGACATATTTCCCTCCATTCAAAAGTCAACCATTACACGACAATAACAATGCAATGAGCAATTATTATTCGCAGAAGCAGTTGTAAAATCGGTAGACCTCATTGTTTCTCTGATTCTTGAAAACAAATAAATCTTGAAAAGTATTTATTGTATTCGTAATACTTAAAATAACCTTCGGAAAGGAAAGCTCTTCATCTTCCCAGCACTTCTACAAAGTTGATGGGTATTCCTTTAAGGGAGGACCGCGACACGATACTGCCGCAACCGGGGACAAAGACTTGTTTTTACCGTAATAAAAAAATTCCTTTCTTCATTTCATAAGTGACAGGCAATATAGGGTTTTGAGGATGATGACTTTATCTGAGGAAGTCATCCTGTGACAAAAAAAATCATCGATCATTAATAATTTCTTTCCAAAAGGAATATTAAGCCCGATGAGATTAGATTGGTCTGAAAATTTCTTATCGCAAGGGCCGTCAATCTTACTTACCTGTTAAGATTTAAGCAAAGATATGAATCCATTTAATAAGAAACGTGTCGTGTAAACGAATGGTGAAAATTAGCACTATGAATGGTTCACACTTACTCTTTCAATACCCATGAAAAGCGTAGCAATTTTCTAATTATACTAACGCTGTACACGTTCTCTGCAATTTGCACAGATACAAATCCTTTTCCGCAAGAAAGCTCTCGAAACAAATTCCTATAATTCATTTGCTAATCCATTTACCGTGTAAGTAATAGGAAGAAAGCTGAAGTGCATTGTTTGCTTTTTAGGTATGATGGATATTGTTTTTTTTATTTATGATGAATTTTTGCATAATGTACTTGTACCCATGTACGACCAACAATGGTCACAGCAAACCATTTATATTTTTTTGTCGCGCGTGCCCCATATTCACCGGTAGAAGAGTTCAGCTTACTTGCTCAGAGAAGTTACAGTTGGTTATCCCAGCTAAATACTAGAATATCTAAAAACTCAACTCAACAATAATAACGGAGTCGCATCGGACTCGATTGTCACAAAGACTAGCAGCTATCATATGTCATCATGTCGTATTAACAAGCGTAAAAGGTATTGTCATTGTCTCAGTTTGTTTTTCTTCTATCATCCTCCCATCCCCACACCCTACAACCGCAGGCGACGGTTCAAGTCATAAATAAAGTGAAGGAGCAATATCATATTTTCTTGTTACAGCTTACCTGCTTATTTCTGGTTTTAAATTTTTTTTAAATCCTAAAAAGAACATATTGCAAACGGCTCAGATTGCACTCGCATATGTCTAGCCTATAAATGGGATATGATGATTGTAGGATTGGATCAGAGATTGAAATGCAGTTTTATTTTTAAATAGCTGCCCCCAACATTTTAATTGTGTTTTTTGAGGCTGACATTGTTTCAGCAAGTTTAATGAGATCTGCTTAAAAAGGATGATGATGATGCCCCTCTCTTTAGTTAAAAAGGAAAAGGGACGAGAACCAGCTCATGTCAAATGGGGAAATGAGGAAACTCTGTATGGAATTGGTGTCAAGTTTAAAATGTCGATCTCTACACCCCTGACATGTATGTCCGGTGTGACGAGATTTAAAAACGGAGTCAAATCCCTTCCCCCTACGGTTGAGGTGATAAATAATCATAATCACTCGAAAGGAAGAGTGGATGAAAAGTAAACCTACAAAAGTAAACACTATCATTTCTCTCAAAATAGCGCAGTTCACAACTCTAATCTACATTTTGGCAAATCATCGACACTATGAATGAATTAGACTGATTGCGATATTGATGATGGTGATTATGATAGGACTCTCATTCTCATCTTCATCAGCCATCAATGCTCATTCATTAAAGTCATTCATTTTGAGATTGGAGTTGGAGATTTATTCTGATTTGATATCATGAGCATCTTCAGGGGCAGACAAACACTTTAAAAGTTTGCAACTTACACTTATCTTGTTTGCTAAGCAGTGCATGACAAACTATAGGCTGAACTTATTATTTTTTTTCTGCAAAAAAAGAAGCCAATCCGATCTAAACCAATCTAAAACGAAACTGCTTGTACAGATATATAACTTTTCTATATGAATATACAATGAGTAGGTTATCATATCAAAAGCTATATTAATATAGATCCATCCATCATCTCATATATCATTTTTACACGCATGAAAATAAAAGGTATAATTTTCAAGGTCAGTGTGTGCAACCAAAAAAATACCACAAACCCTTTTTTTATCGTTTTCAAAAAAATTGCTCGTAACAGGGATATGAATCCCTTAGGTATAGACCCTATAGGTTCTATTCCTTATCAGTTGTAAAGTTTTTTTTAGACTTTTTTCAAAACTCTCTCCGCTCCTCCGACTTCACATAAATAGCGCTAGATATATAGCTGAACGTGAACTCGGGAAAAAAATTACCGCAAGGCAAAAGGCTGGGCTGTCTTTAAAAATGATTTTCGAGAAAAAAAAACATAGCTACAGTAAAAGGTAAAGGATTCGCACTTTACAGACTTGAAATATGCGAGGAATACTGCAAACTCTGAGATTTTACACTTGTTTCTATTTTTCTTAAATGAAAAGTGCAGCATAGCTCATGTATGTCTGGGGATGCGTTCCCTTATCATCATCTCCGTTGCCTTCATCATTCTTCTGGGCTTGTTCTGTGCTCAAAACATTAGAATTGTACATTTTTTATTCTTGCAGAAAAAGTGAAAGACACGGTATTGTAAAATGGAAGCACTTTACTCTACTCATATTACAGTTTGCTCGTTTATAACCATTTTTTTTATTCGATCCCTATCTAAAATCAGATCTTTTTAGAGAGTTGCGAGTACGAACCTCAAAAGCTACGGATGCATGTATGAATTCAGTAGAATATGACTATTTTTATTTGCTCGAGTTTGTATTGCTGGGATATGGGATGTGGCGTTTGAAAAGGGGAAAATAGGGACTTTTCTACTAATTTTCTGTTGAAAGGCCAAACATTATTTTTGTATTATGAGTGTGATTATGCATGAGATGATTGTTGGCTTTTAAAATGGATGCAAATTAGAAAGGATTAACAATACGCTTGTTTCACAGACCGAGAGAATATGTCTTTGTATGAAATGTTACTCATGGCGTGTGCTTTAAAAGAATGAATGAAAAGTGGTCATGAATCCTCTTTCCCTATTCTTATTCCTTATTCTTATGCATTTTGATGGGATCGCATTACATTGCATTGACACAAATAAAAATACGCAATTGGCGATCAATATCTGTCATATCAGGGAAAAGAAACTTTTATAAAGTTATTTTAACAACCTCAATTAAATTTTTATTACAGTGATAGACAATCAGAGGAAGATGCTGACAGTGGCTCGACCTCGGTTGAGTATGATGAGGATGAGGAGGACGAGGAAGACGATGATGACGCTTCTAGTGAGGAATCTTCATCGGAGAGGATGCGTGGTTATCCACCAGGCCCACCCCCTCCAGGTTATAGGTTTGGAAGAAAGTTGAAGAATGGGGGTAATAGTACATCTGCTGTTAACGGAACTACCGCTACTGCAAGGACCTCATTAAAGGTGAAGGATTCAAAGAAAAAGCATGTGCTTATTAAAAAGTCCGGAAAGAAAACGAAAGTGGCTGGGAAGAAAATGCTGAAAAAGTATGCGAATGGAACACTGATCGTGCGTCGACGCTCCCGACTTGAAATCCAAGCGGAGAAGAAACAGCAAGAGGCTTATCTGACAAGGAAGCAGCGCGAAATGGGACAGGTAAGATTAGCGAATGACTTCCTTGAGAAGGTGGCTGAAAGTGAAAGAGGAGATTTGTCTAATTTGATAATAATTTATTATAGGTGAACGACCTCGCCGCGTTAATCCGCATCTCGGCCGACATTGGCCTTACCCTTCGGAACCCACGCAAGTGCCGCACCCTCTTCAACAAATGTACCATGTCGCATGAGCAAATCGTTGATCTCTTCAACCAAACTCTGATGGCTGTTACTACACCTGCAACATCGAACAACGCCCCCAGTCTCTCTTCGTCCCCAACCGCCACATATAACATGCTAACAACAACCAAGAAGAAAGGTAGCAGCTCGACGCTGGCAGCGTCCTCCCCAACTTTGCCTTCCAAGCCACAATCAACTTCGTCCATGTTCTACAGTGAATTGCCCAGTATCAGTACCTCCATTAAGTCACATTCCGTTGCGCCCACGTCAAGTCTTTTTGTGACTACCCAGGCACCACACACCTCAACTCCGGATGATAACCGAAGCTCAAAATCCCGACATGACTTTTCCGATGAAGATGTTGAATACCTGACTGATACTGAGATTCAGCCTGTCCAGACCTACGCTTTGTTTGTAAATGACGCACCGGAGGATTCCGTCAAAACTCAGGAGGAAGTCAATGTTGTTCAGGAGACATTCAAAAAGTACGCAAATGCATTCCCAGCGGAATCTCCACTTCCAGGGGATTTGCCATCTTTGAGGGAGAAGAACACGAAAAATAAAAATTTAAAACCTGGTGGAGGCAGTGGGAGGAGCACTAAAAACAAGTTGACAAACAAGAGGGGGAAACCGTCATCTGAAGAGGATGATGATGATGATGACGATGATGAGGATGATCTGGGAAGCACAAGTCTTGAAAACAGGTCTGGATACCACAGCAGTAGAATCGACAGCCCGTATCACGGTTATAATAGGGATATGAAGGAGGATGACGCTGACAGCAGAGAGCCTGTTTCTGCAGGAAAGGAGTCAAGTGAAGGCATTCTTCCCCCATTAGTCCAGAAGGAGAAGCCATACAAGCCAGATACTGAAGACGAGGATGAGGAGGATGATGAAGAGGACAGTGATGAGAGCCTGGAAGCTGATGCCGAAGAGCGTAACGCTGGGAGAACACAAACCAAATCCAAAACTAAGAAGAAGGGAGGAGCCAAACCAGCTGCCGATGATGAATCTTCTGAAGAGGATGATATCGACGTAGTTGATGATGATCACCAATCTCCACCAGCTCCATGGACACCTGTATACCAGATGCACATGAGTGAAAAGGAGAAGAAGGGACACAAGAAGAAGCAAAAGGGACCTTATAAGGGTGGAGAAGGACCTTATGACGACATTCCTCATCCTGGACCTCCACCATCGTCTAGTCACTCTAGCGGAGGTGTTCTCAGCAGCGCTCTGAACAGTTTGAAGAAGCCATGGGGTGGTAGCAGTGCTTCTCATGAAGCTGGTCAAGAGCCAGCCCCACATTATCACCATCCATCTAGTCACAGTCAAGAGACTCCATATGGAGATGCTCCTTATCATCATGGAGGACCTCCACCATATGGTGGTGGTCCACTCTCGGCATCCCAAGAAGCTGGAGGCATGGCTGAGCAGAAACCTGGATTTTTTCAGAGCATCATGAGCTGGTTCTCAGGAAACAAGAATGATCCCAATGCCCCACACCAACCAGACAGCCCTTACGGAGCACCAGCAGGTCCATACGGAGGTCAACCTCCATATGCTGGCGGAGGTGGCTCTGGTGAGCACCATCATCACCAAATGGACGATCATCACGATCATCAAACGGCAACCGGATCTCCATGGCCATCCCAACCTGATCCAGCTGGTGTAGGACACTTTGGCCAGTCTCACGCATACCGCTACAGAAATCCGGAATCATCTGAAGAAGACAGCGTGGAGGAAATCCTCTTAAAGAAACCAATGAAGCCAAAGAAGAAGGCCAAGAGGCGTTTCCGCGGCAGATCTGACAGTATCATCACCTCCCCACCCAAGAAGCCTTCCTCATCAAAGAAAGCCAAGACTGCCGGTGGTCCACCACCCCCAATTGTGATTGTACCAAATAAGGACACAAAATCCTCCGGAGGTATTGGAGTATATGAGCAGCTTATCCAAGCTGACGGAGGGATCACCTCAGGAAGCAATATGGGCAAGAAGAAAACCATGTCCAGCAACAAGGAAAACAAGCGAACCAAGAAGGCAGCAATCAAACCGAAGAACAATCAGAATCAAACTCCATCCAAGAAGAAGCGTCGCCCTTCCCAAAAGTCTCATGCCAACAGGGGAGCCAGGGAGTCTGGTGAGGATGATGATGACGAGGCCTACTCCTCAGAGGAAATTTACAACCAACAAGTGGCCAAGTTGAAGACTGGCGGAAGTATGGAGCTCGTCAGCCTTGGTGGTGGTAGCAGTAATTCTAACGGTGCCAATAAGGGAGGGAGCAACAAAAATAGCAATAAGAATGGAAACAAGCAGAGCAACTCTGGCTCATTCCCCAACTACTTTGAATCCATGTTCGGAACTGAGGAGAAGGATAAGCACACCATCAAGGGGAAGGATGACGGCGGCCTCTTATATGGCTTCGATGCCTTGTCCAGCACCCTCAATGCAAATCCTTTGGAACTCCCAACGGTCGCGACGAAAAAGAGCAAGCCCAGCACGTATAAAGTCAACAAGAACAAAAAGAAGCAGAAGAAGAAGGGTAACACGCCCCCAGTTAAGTTTAATAATAAAGAGGTAGTCGAAAGTTCGGAGGAGGAGGATAAGAAAAAATAAGGGAGCTAATTTATGTATTTAATGTTTTTTCGGGTAGACTTGATTAAATGGTAAGTGTTATCAACTTAACTGTATTATTGATGAGGAATGACAAAAAAAAATAATTAATTTATTAAAAGTTTACGGTTTTAGAGCAACCAGTACAGGATAAATAATTTTAGAGAAGCAATAAGTGTAATAGGGAATTCATAATGCAAACATTTTTAAAGGAGTCACTTAAAATGTTAATTATTCAGTTGTACGCTAACGTAGACAATTACTGCATAGTCTAGATAAAGCTGTTTTTGCTCCTTCCTAATTAAAATTTGCTCAAAATGTCGAGAAAAGTGAGTTCACAATGCCCCAATTTAATCAGATTTTATGTTCCAAACCTAGCGATAGATAAGCGTAAAATAAGTATCGTCTTTGGCCGTAAATTATTATTGTTTTTGATAAGAGGATGAGTATGAGTACCTGTAAAGTAAAGTAATTTATTTTAGACATTCCTCAGTTAACTATCTTTTATAATGAAATGAGCTAATTAATTATGAAAACCGCGATATCATTTATCACAAACAAAAATACAAAAGTAAGTAAAGCAAATATATACTATATCGCAATTTTAGTTAAGTAATGATAGGCTTAGTTGTAGGAATGAATGTATTATCTCTGCATGGGTATGTGCAATGACAAAAATGTATAAGTGTTCGTTTATATCTTTTAAGTGTTTTTTTTTTCTGGTTGCTGATGATCTGCATTATGTTTTATATGGTATCAATATCAATTTATCTCCGTTTTAATGTTTGTATATGCCCAAGTATGAATTGTAGGTGAAAAATTGATGGAAAAATAAAAGAAATAAAAATGTTGCGTGTAAAATGGATTGATTAAAAAAATAATTGAACATTTTGAGCAGGGAAGAAAGATAATTAGTTGGTTTCCGCTCTCATTCGACACATGCATTGAGCTAAGCTGTGGAAAATCATAACTCGTTGGAGCCATATTGAAGTACAGTATTTTAGAGGAATTGGGCAGCACAAGCACTTCAGTTCTTTAAAAAACCTCTTGATTTATCATGGCACTTCAGGGGTTAACTTTGGTGACCTTCATTGGTTGGATTTATGGGGTGATTTACCTGGATAGGCCCTGGGGTCGTCCTACTTTCTCCTCTTGGCTATCCATAGCCTCAGTCATATCGATAGTACATAGCTTGATCTTCATATTTTTTATCTCCGATATCTGGACAAACCTGCCAGACCAAGTTGTAGCGATGTACAGTGATTCGCAAAGCAGGCTCCTATCAATAATCACTCGGTCAGTATACCTGGAGTTGTTGGTGAGCAACTTTACTATCTCCTTCATCTTCAAAATCCAGACCAAGAAGTTTGCTCGGCTTTGGGGGGATCTGTACGAGAGGAACTATGAGGACGCAAAGCGGTTGCAGTTCTATTCGGGCATCTTTATCAGCATACACTTCAGCGTTATATCTTCACTGATAATGCTTGCATTGGGGTATATGGTGGTTAACCCATATGCTGACCATTATACCAAATCCTGGATCAGCTTCGTGGGTAAGGAGGTCTACGCAGTTGTAATAAATTGGGCGCTTGTTGCTCCATACGTGATCCCCATGAATATCGGATATGGCTGTGTGGTCTGCACGCTGCACCACTTAAGGTGTGTGTATGTCCGACATTGCGAAAATGTCTGTGAAATGATGAGGCTCCAAGGGGAACTTGGGTTTGTTGGGGGTGGGGGAGAAAATAGGAGTGAGAACGAGCTGAAAGCAGGCAAGAAGCCACGAAGACGACGATCATCATTCAAAATGACACTGGAACTCAAGGAGGAAACGTATCAAGAGTTTGAAAGGATTCAGGAACTGTTCTATTTATCAGAAAGCACTGTGTCCCCACTCGTCCTGATTATACTAAGTGGAGGGACCCTTCGTCTTGTAATGACTGCTGCGAGAATTGCCTTCAGTTTCTCTAATACAAAAAAAGAAATGTTCCGTTTTATATCGGAAATAATCTACATGTGCCTTATTATCGGGTACTTGTTGGTCCTTCAAGCGGGACAGAAAATGCTGGACACGGTAAGTTCCCTATTATATAGTTTTTTTTTTAAATTAAATGAATCCAGTTAAAATGGAATGTATATGGGATATAGTTTAATAAAAGATAAATAAATCATGTATTTTATAGTTTGCGGAATGGAAGGAAAGACTTCAAAACGTGGCCATTGAACTGGGGCTGGGAACCGATCTTTCCAATGAAGCCAGAGACGTGAACGACTTGCACTTGATGATTCGCAACTGGGGTTGGAAATTCTCAGCTTGTGGCTTTTTTGATGTGGATAAAAAGCTCGTGTCTGGAGTAAGGAGAATAATTAATTTTAAACTCAAGTTTGTTACAATTAGAATATGTGCGTTAGATCATAATTAATTAGATTTGTGTTTTATTCAGATAATCTCATTGATGCTTACATATATCGTTATTCTCGCCCAGCTTAAAATTACTCTGGAGGGATTTGAAGAAAGGAACAGCACCAACATAACATAATTCATGCTTTAACATCCTCATGCTTACAGCTGCATAAATATCATTTCTGAACACTACCATTAAGTAACTATTGAAATGATCAGTGTCCAAGCCGTTATGTGCAACCTGGAATGTTCCAAACATTTAACAAAAGGATTTTTTTGATCTATGCATGTTTTGGATAGGATAGGAAAGTACCAACGCTAACGAGCAATAACTATGCTTATAAACCTAGTGGTCATTTTTTTGCAAACGTTAGTTGTTGAACTAATTGTACTTAATTGTCTCAATGCAATTCAATGCTCAACCGATGCTTTTTCATAAATGCACGTATTTATTCATAGGTACTTGTATTTTTACGATACGATATCACAATAATTATATTTAATTTATATAGTCTCTCAAATATTTATATGAACAGTAATTGAATAGTAGAAAGCGCAGTAGAGCTCCAGGTTTCGGTTGGCTACTTTTGTTGTTGAAATTCATACAGATCATCAAACATGTAATCCGATGGGATATCAAGATGCTTAATTAATTTATAGCCAATGGACTCGAGAAACTGCTGGATAGCCTGCTTATTCCCCGGTTTTACTTCCACGCTAATTAACTAATCGGGAGAAAGAGGTTTTGAATTGGAGGAATCAGAATATAAAGCTATTTTTCGATTCTGCTGTTACCTTTATGGAAATCTTATCAGACGGGATAGTCTTCAGAATCTCAAGCTCCGACCCTCCCACATCCAAGCTGAGGTAGTCAATTTTCGTTCTACCTACCCCAGCCATCAGCATCCAAAAGGGAAAGCATTGGGCTTGGAACTTTCTCCTGGAGTTTTTCAAAGTGTCTTGTATGTTAGGGTTGTCCTTCTCAGTGATATGGGTTTGAATTTCATCCCCTCCATCCTTATGACTAGTTATGTCGATCTTCATCGGGTGGGGCTCGGTGGATAAGCATGCGTCAGAGATATTAGCTCGTCGATTACGCCTCTTTAGAATAGGAAATAAAATAGGATCTGGTTCGACGAGTAGCCCACTCCATCCAAGTAACCTTTCCAGAAGAATTGTTTTCGAAAGGTAGGCCCCGTCGAGGGCTCCACATTCGACGAAAAACCCACCTTTCTGCAGTTCCCCTCAATTAATTATAAATACTTTGAGATAATAATTATTGATGAATAAATTATGTTTCTTTGTGTAACTCCACCTTAAACATCATTTGCTTCGCAACTATCTTTCCCATCTTTTGCGTCCAATTTCGCTGCATGTACTTTCTCCATGTGCTCCTACTTCCGGAATAGCTTGTGGGAGCATTGGGGTCATAGTTGATCAAGTGCCTGGCTTGAACATACTCTAGCACGTGCTGATCAAAGTTTCCGTTCTTGATACCTGAACCAGATCTAATGTCTTCGCTTGGATCATGTCCGAGGGAATTCGACCCAGTCGAAGCCAATCTTGTCCTGACCAAAGTATAAGTTTTCAATTGGAGATAGATCACGGGGATGATCAATAACGTCAACCAATGGTGCACTTTGAACTGGTTGAAGTGCATTCGGGGAAAAAATCGTCTCATGCTTGATGGATACCTTGATTTAGCAAAACTATTCTTCTTGTCATTTGATACGCTTCGGAGTTCTAAAAATCTTATACAGAACCTTGTGTGCTGCAATCAATATTAGTAAAATCAAAAGTTTATTTCCAGATTTATTCCATGAGAAAAAATTACATTGTTTGGGGGCGTTTCATGACGACCCCCAAATCGGCTTTGTAGATTACAACATACCATGCCCAATAATAGCGTTATGAAGATAACTGACAAAACAAACCCGTTATACGTATTCCATGGATAAGTACAATATACGCTGGTAGGTAATAATAAAAACATTAATTAGGGCATGCTGATAAGTTACAAAAAACTACATTTGCATATTAATTTCACTACTCAAATACGATGAGCTTCCCTTGTCTCCGTGGCTTGATTTGCAGTCCTGCCGACTCAACTTTCACCTCCTGGATAAGTTGAGTTCCTCCCTCCCCAGTTGTGCTATGGATGATGATTTCCGGCTGAATAATCGCTCTTGCGTCATTGTACGAGGTGATAATAGGTCGGGGCCTGTTAAGATCATCGGCTTCACTTCCTCTTTCGTTGGGCTCACTGCTGTCATCGATCGCTGTACGTGAGGATGCCACTGCTCCGGTTTGATTTGTTTCTGCTTTTGGCTTTTCTGTTGTTTTTGGAGTTTCTATTTAAAAAGATCCATTCATTCATATTCCGACAGACCAGAAGTAAATTAAGCAATTTGCGTTCAATTCAATCGATATTTTCCTACCCATTTCCAAAGTTACGTAACCTCTGTACACCTTTCCATCCGTGATAAGAGTACACTGCCACTTGGAAAAGTCTTCTGCTTTCACTAGACTCACTTTCATTCCGCACTCCCCCTCCGGAAAGCCTTCCCCAATGTACGAGTATCCCCGCACCCCACTGTATAATCCAGGTTGAGAGTTGATCTCATTGAAGTTTACTATGAATGGATTTTTATCCTGGCTAAGCCTTTCCCATACACAGAATCTCAACTTATTCAGCTCTGGAATGAGAGAAGGCTGATCCTTAGAAATTGAGCAGGATAGTCTGGCTTCCTGTCCGAGAGATGATTGGACATTCGGTACGTCTACTGTGGCTGGAGCGGTGCCTTGCCCAGTTACTCCATTTCCATTTGCTAATTCTGCAAAAACAAAATGGAATTCAACTTTTTAATGTATAATTTCTGATTTCTTTCCAAGAAAATGCATGAAAATGCATGTCAGAGATTAGAGATTATGCTTATTCCATTAATAGAAACCATACCATGCAAAATTAGTACAAATGTCAGCACTTTATTCAAAATGGTCATTTTGTAAATTGTTTAACAAACAATTAAGTGTATGGTTATTTTGTAACTTTAGACAATTAAAACTCAAAATAAAATTCACTTTCAACCCTCCCATGCAAATCTCCTGTCCCGTGTTTGTTTCTGAAACGAAAAGCGAAGTCCCTTCGTTGCTGATTTTGCGAATATGATTCTACACACACATAAAAATGATTATATACATTGCCAATCAACTCTTGGCTTGGCTTGGCTATAAAGATTTCAGAAGAAAGAAGAGGCATGTAATAATACCATTTATGCATCTACTCAATTCCTATCTTCATTGTTAGGCTTCTTTGATTAATTCATTTTATGTAAATTAATTCATCCCCTTTTCATTTTCTTTTGTGATAGGGATGAGTCAAGATTCCTCATCTTCATCTTTACTTATCATTTTGCAGAGATGCAATAGCTTCGTTCACGCGATATAACAAGCAGTACCAGAAAAAGGAGCAGCTCCTGTCAGCCAGTTGTCGTCGTAAATAAAACGAGAAAAATTAATGGGATTGATCACATCACAGCCACTATTTATCCTCTTCATATCATGGGATACTATCCTCATCTTGGCACGATCATCTTCATCCTCATCATTTTGTCATCCCACGCAATAATCTTCCATTCTTGGAAAAGCCAAGGGCATTAACAGAGAGGTAGGTAGGTGTTCGATTAGAGTTCCCCTGTTTTACCAGCTATCATTAAGCGAACAATATCATCATCACACTTTGTCTATTTGTATCTGGAACTCTTTCACGAAGCAACCTATAGTCTGGCATAACCAGACAATTTTAGTCCAGCCGAGTTCTCCTCGCAAGAGGTGAGCTATTACCCTTTGTCCAAAAATGGTTGTTTGTTGTTTTCTGAGTAAACTGGATACAGAGGTACATATATTTAGCATACATGTGGGCATGCATTTTTAAATGACTTTGACAAAGTCTTAAGCGTACATATCCTATAGACTTCAAATGATATCTGTAACAAGTCACGTGAAAAAATTGTTTTTCTTTGTTTGTTCCTCCCGTGCACAAACAAAGGTAGCTGATGATGACAATGCACCAACGAATCATAACAAGATATACACATGTTGTATTGTTGTATACGTTCAAGCAAGGACTACACATTTTCACAAAGTTCCTTGAACCCGAAATTGAGATGTAGAATGTCGGAGCATAGAAAGTGCAAGTCATTTCTTTGCAGGGTTAAAAAGTCTGGCAGAACCTATTAGCATGGAGGAGGAAGAGAAAGACTAAATGGAGAAAATCATGCTTAGATGATAATGCTGAAACATTACCAAGTCATAATGTCCCTTTTTGCAAGAAGGGTATCCTCCAGATTTTCTCATTGCATCAACAATATTACATGGATAAAAGCTCATTAACACTTCTTGTTAGCCCTGAGACAACACATTGCCTTCGACTGGAAAGGGTCAAACTTACATTGCAAGTTTTAAGATTCAGGTTGGTGCATATCCAGTTTTAACCTAACAGCGTGATAAGTAATAGTAGAACCTGCCAAGGGTTCAATGTCGTTCATTTCTGGAACCTCACTATTGATGGTAATAGGTACGTTACGGAGTTAGCACACTATGGTTTTGAGCTCGTTTTAATGTAGGTAATATTATAGGATTGGGAAATGTCATTGTTGTTGAAACCAAATACGAGGCTGGCTAGCTGGTATAAATAGTGGGTGAAACGCTTGAAGGGACATCACATCCTCTCCAGTACTTCTCCAGCAACTTAAGCATTTTCTCTTGTATCACCAACTACAAAACAACAGCAATTTCAACATGAAATCCGTAAGCTTTTAATTGCATTTTTATTCGATTTTGAAAAAGTCATTTTTTTTACTGAGATGTTTTTGTTAACTGAGGTCAACTATGTACTAATAACGATGTACTAATAATTTCTATTGATCTCCAGTTCGTCGCACTTGCTCTTCTCGTCGCTGGAGTCTCAGCTGGCACTTATGGCGGTTATGGCGGAGTCAGCCTTATCCGATCCGAGCCACTTTTGGT